>SMSQ01020709.1:0-15443 GCA_019453375.1 Ctenoplectra terminalis | reverse complement strand
CTCTGATGTCCCCTGAGAGGAGACGTTCGAGTGCAAAGGGTTAACAGGTATTTTTCATAAGCTGGAAATAAAGTGGGGTAACAAGGGAAAAGAGGAATAGTGAAAACATCGCTGGCATAGCACAGAACGTTGAATGGCAGATGTCACGTGAATAATGGATTAACTGACGAACACTCCCTTTAATCCTGGGATTATCTAGTCTAATACCGCGCCGCTTTCGGAGTCCGGTCGAGATTAAGCTGACCGATCTGATTGATCAGCTTTTTCTTTTTTTTCTTTTTTCATTTTTTCTCTCTCTTTTTTCCATTCGCATAAATCGATACCAATAACTTCGCTCGCAATCTGGGTTAAACGACTTTTGCTGTTTCACTTAACTGAATATAAAGTATGTACCCCGACGTGCGCATTCAACGCGTCATTTGATAAATGGAACGACTTTATGAATGAAAGCAGAAATAACACCGAATTTGAATAATAAGAAAAGAAATTGTGTACTTGAAACACGTTGAAATTGTGATTATTATTATAGCTGGTGCACCAGAAACCGGAACTGATGCGGAAAGTCGAGGATAGATGCAATCGGCCTGTTATTTCGTATAATCTGTTACATATGTCGGACCTTCGTCGCGGTAGACGTTTCGAAATATTTTTTTTTTAAATCGATTTTCAGTGATTTTAAAATTTAAAAATTTTTGTTTCTTGTTTTGAGAGTTGAAAGTTTCTTTTATTTATTTTTGTTTCTCGGGTGACGAATGTGAAATTAATTGTAGAAAATATTTGAACTCGTAGATTATGTTTGTCCAACTTTTAAATATGGAGTATGGGAGAAAATTGTAACTTTGGGGTAATAGTTATTTGTAAATCAACCTCTTGAGTATTTTTTTTTCTTTTTTTATGAATAGACGAATATTAAATTTTTTGTGGATACAGTTAAAGTTTTATGATGTTTGTCGAATTAATATAAAAAGCAGGGTTTGATAATTACTGTAACTAGTTTTTCTAATATCAAGAGTAGGTTATATTAATAAAATATAATAAAATACAATACTGTGGTGATAAGAACATAAAATGAAATTTTTAAAATATAGATACGTAAATGTACAATTTCTAATAAATGTAAAATTTTTTGTGGACACAATTAAAGTTTTTAAAAAAATTTGTTAAATTAATTTAAAAAGCAGGGTTTGATAATTACTGTAATTAGTTTTTCTAATATCAAGAATAGGTTATATTAATAAAATATAATAAAATACAATACTGTGGTGATAAGAACATAAAATGAAATTTTTAAAATATAGATACATAAATGAATAATTTCTAATAAACGTAAAATTCATAAATGTAAAATTTTTTGTGGACACAATTAATGCTTTATAAAGTTCGTTAAATTAATTTAAAAAGTAGAGTTTGATAATTACTGTAATTAACTTTTCTAATATCAAGACTAGGTTGTAATAATAAAATATAATAAAATACAATACTGTAGTGATAAGAACGTAAAATCAAATTTTAAATATATAGATACATAAATATGCAATTTTTAATTGCTTACTAAGAACAAAAGAAATTGTCATTAAGGTGCATGTGACCTTAAACATCCGATTAAAAAAAAAAAAAAAATTGTAATTGATTGATTAGAAAATTTTGAAACCAATAATAAAGTAAAATTGATTTATTAATAAATATAGATTACAAATCCTTAAAACATTGGCGTAACTCCTATTAATCATCAAACAAACTACTACTTAATTATTACAAAATTAAAACAAAAATTATAACAAAAATTAGCCTTTGTCCACTAATTAAACTGCAAATACACTTATACCTCTTAAAAATAAAGCTCAAGTAAACTGATTATTCTCATCCATCTCTAATCTTTATTCTTTTCCAGACTTTTTTCAATTTTCAGCATTTTTGACACAATGTTACTTACCATTTTATTTAATTACTGTTCGTTACACCTAAACATCCCTGTTCGATTTGAGAGTGTAAGTGAAACCATACGTAGCTCACGTACGATAGAAATCGAGCGTAGATACTCACGCACATTTACAGAAGACAGAATGCTATAGGAGAATAAGCAAGAACACCGAGAAGCACTGAAATTTCACAGATATGTTAGCCACGAGTAGAGCTATTACTTATTCGTCATCGCTTATGCCTGGTGGAAATTAATTCCCTCGAATCGTGTAATCTGAAGCCAAAATCAACGGAAGTACCGTCCACAGTCTGTGTTAGTCCCTTTGATCTGACACTATCTTCCTTTCTACAGACAAACGCGATTGGCAAAACTTGAAGATTTTATCGACGCATCGTACTCGTTCAGGAATTAATTGAAAAATATTATAATTAAAGATCGCAGCATCGTTTATTCGATAATTGAAACGATATTGTCAGCGGGATTATTATTGTGCAAAAATATAGAAATATATCGACTATGATCTTCGCGAGAGAATTTGAACGGAACGAATTGTTTAGCTGACAATTTCCATATCCATTCACATCCTTTAATATTTTAAACGGCCGGTTCGAGATGAACGCGACAAATATGTCATTTACCTTTCACAAATAGAGGGATTATCCTTATTCCCGAACATACATTGAAATTTGATGACCGAATTGCATTTAACGATTTTATATTTGCAAGATTAAATCTATAATTGTTGCTACCTAATACTCTTTATTGACTATGAAATTTTGCTTCCAGTTTCATTCGCCATGTAATATTTGGTACACAAATTGTTTGCTTGAATCGTCGACGAAGGATGTAAATGTGCATGCTTGCATCAAAGTTAAGGATAAATGTTAATTGTTTCTTGATATTCGCGTTTGAAACGTTATTGTGAAAGAATGTTGCAGTATCGCATAAAGTACTTCGTTTTTGAAAGAAATTTATTGACAGATGGTTCGAATTAATTTTTATAAGTTATGTAAATTTTGCTTAATCTGCACAACAGAATTAAAATTTTTTAATTCATGGTAACTGAGTTATAGTATTAATTTTATACCGTGAATAATAATTTTTAAATATTCGTTAATAACAGATGTTATTAAAGGGATCGTAGTGACAATGAGCGAATTCCAAAACTGTAAATTATATAATGTTGTATGATGTTACATCGGCCAATAGGGGTGTTAATTTATGAATAGAATAAATTTTGTATATTTGCAAATTATATTAGTATTCATATTTTTATATTGCATTTAATTGAATTCAATAATAACGCGTTAAGTAATCGAATAATTTAAATAGGAAACGCTTTAAGATACAAAAAAAGAAAATCTTTTTAGTGGAGAAGAATGCAAATTCCATATAGAATAATTAATTTTAGCTGTTAAGGCTATCACAAAATGGAGTTAAATAATCTCAATTTAAATACCACATATTTTATTAATTAGAAATAAAAGTGTATTTACACTTGCAAATTTAAAATAAAGTATTTATCGAAAACGATTTTCAGTAAGATCTTAATACTAGAACTACCGATCACCAAAGAATACTTATTTGTACCAAAAAAAAGGAATAAAAATAAAAGCTATGCGAAAAAAAATATGCAAAGGAGACAAACCTTTGTCTATATTTTTCTACAGAAAATTACAAAAAATACCAAAAATGCATGGCAGCAAGTTAACAAAATTTATATATAAGAAATTACGAATTGGTCATTTTGACTACTCTATAACCCTAATGTTAAACAAAATAATACAATTCAAGATTCTCTCTAACGCAAACAGTAAATAAATGCTAGTCCCATGACATAAATCTAAAATAAACCTTCCTTGATTTAAAATTTGTCAATAACCTCAGCTAATTTTAACAAAATCTCCACAAAACCACAAAAAAAAAACAATCTTTTACAAACACTTAACATCATCATCTTCATCGTACTTAAACAATAAAATAATTCGAATAACTCCTAAAATTCATATTTTCTTAAAAGCATGAAATCGTAAGATCTTCGATTCGCAGACCCTAAACTGTTAACATTCCACCCATTTTTTTTTCTTTGCAACCTTCTTCGCAACAATCCTTTGCTTCTTCTTGCACCAATCTCCGAGCTACTAAAACAAATACACGTACTGCGCAAATATTAAAAATTAAAATACACAAATATCCTCGAACCAATGTTTCCAACAATTACTACAAAATTTGCCCTAAACTGTTAACATTCCACCCACTCCTTTTATTTTCTCTGCAACCATATTATCCTCTCCTTCTCGTACCAATCTCCGAGCTACCAAAACATATACACGTACTGCGCAAATATTAAAAATTAAAATACATAAATTTGCCCTAAACTGTTAACATTCCACCCATTTCTTTTATTTTCTCTGCAACCATATTATCCTCTCCTTCTCGTACCAATCTCCGAGCTACCAAAACATATACACGTCCTGCGCAAATATTCAAAAATAAAATACACAAATATCCTCGAACCAATGTTTTCCAACGATTACTAAAAAATTTACAGTCGACGCCAAGAAGTATGTCACTCGTGTACACCGGCCTGCGAAGTACCTTTGTCCAAGCGCGACGCGAATGAAAAGGAAAATAGAAGTGACACCACCCCGGACGAGCGGAGAAAGACGCGAAACACCCCGGTATAGGAAAACAAAATCACAGCCGAAGAAGCTCGTTGGAAGGGGCGCGATCGAAATCTCCGCAAGAGATCTTAATTCTCCTTCTTCCGGCCCCTGGTCTCTGACGCCCGCGATGCGGCGCTACGAGTAGCGTGTTGCAGGTATACAGGTGCACCGGTGTACGTGCATCTTATCTCTAGACACACCCCCGGACTGAAAGCGGCACGGCAAAGGGGAGCGGGGGTGTACAGGAAAACTAGCTCCCGGACCAGAAGTAGGAGTCGAATCGTAGAGGGGAAGAGGATTGGCGATAGAAAGGGGGAAAGGCTAACGATGAGTGGAGAGAACCAGATATAGCTAAACAGAGGATGAAAGGGATGAATAGGGCGAAGGATGGATGCGCAGGACGAAGATGGAAGAGGCACGGTGAGGAAAAGCGAGGAAACAGGAAGACGAGAGAAATAGATAAAGCGACGGAGGATGAGAGAGCGAAAAAAAAAAAGAAAATCGTGGATGAGAGAAAGAGAGTTGATAAGGAATACGGTGGATCATAGGGAAGAAGAAGGCGAAGGTGGGATACAGAGAGAGAGAGAGAGAGAGAGAGAGAGAGAGAGAGAGAAAGAGGTAGAGCAAGGAGAGGTGGAAGGAGAAAATAGAAAAGAGAGAAGCGGAGAAACTGTACGGATGACGAAGGTAGTTCTGGAGGGTTTGAGGGTGAACCATCCGAGTGAGGACCAGGATGGTCCTCCACAGTGGGCGATGGTAGCCGGCGAGGTGGTGGGGTGACAACGACGGCGGGTAGGGCGTCGTAGGGGCAGAACCAGCGCCGCGACGCTTCGGCACGCACAGTCGCGGCTCGAACGCCGTCCCATGCGAACGTGTTATTCTCGCGGTTCGTGTAATTCTTTTTTTTTTCAGCATCGTGTATTTAACGTTCGCGACCCGTTCGCACGGAGATCGGGGATCTTTAAAGGACATGATCGAGAATCCTGTTGCGAGAATATTTCGATACGCGGCCTTCGTCGAGGATGGATCCTTTTTTCTTTCATTCAAGATCGATGAGAATCGACATTAAGTTGCTGGAAACCATGACTGAACGCAGTGTTCATTGAGCGTTGTCGTATGATTGATAATTGTGGGGATCGGCTCAAGATTCAATCTGTTGATCGAACATTCGGAGTGATTTTGACGATGACACTGAAACGTCTCGAGCTTGATCGTAGTTAATCGATGAAGCCGATTATTTTTTAACCGAACGAGACACGTTGACCGATTCAAGATGATTTTTATTTAGTGACGTTTTTTTCGAGGCTTATGCTTGAATATTAATCACGAGTATTTTAAGATTGATCGATAGGCTCGAAGACTTGGAGTGTCTCGAAAAGTAACATTTACCAGTGGAAATATTTATTGGCATAGTGGTTCTATTTAAACGAATAGTGAACATTGGGAACGATCGGAAACTGTTGTACATATCGGGAAAGAAACGTTGAAATTAACCATCTCGTCGGTTTAGCCGATTTCATCGAATTTCGAGGTACCGTAGCATCATTCCGCGAAACACGTGTGTTCAAAACCATTCTACGCGATCTAGTCATAAGTGCGCGCGAGTCTACTCGTTATTGATCCGGTGATCCAATCGATTTTACCATTCGACGATATTCAACGTAATTCGTTCTTAACGATCAATAACGATCGGGATAAAAACTTTTTTCTTTCACCTGGCATAATCGCGCGTAGCTGAATTGTAAAATTTCCATCAAAAGTGTACGTTATACGTAACATTAACAAACTGACAGTATCGCCGTGTAGTAATAAAAAAAGAAAAAGAAAAAAAAAGAAAAAAAATATTCGAAATATGAATCGACTCAGTTGTGACTTAAACTTCACGAAGAATTTGCATTTTGGAGGTGCATAGCGAGAAGGTGTACCGATTTCAAGACACATTTCGCCGATAAATAATACGTAAGAAAAGACAGAGATCGGTGGAAATCGTCGAACCAATAAATGTCAGTGTAAAATTAAAAATGGCGGCGACTTCCGAGTCCCAGGATAATTATTGAGGAACTTTACGAGGGAATGGATTTTCAGAGCGCTATGGACACGTTTGTAGAGGCATGGATGGCTGCTAACACGAAAACAGATCAAGTACAGGTAAATCATACAATCATCGCAGTGTTAAAGCGAATAATCGTTTCAATATTTCTTTTCGCATCGAGAAATATGATTTTCGTATAGAAGAAACGTAAGGCTGTGCCGATGATGGCATCCGTGAATAACATGGTTGAGAAGTAACCCCTTCTAACATTACACAATCAATTGGCCACCCCACCGATTTTTGCCCTCTTGGGAACTTCAACTTGCCACCAAGCTAATTCCTCGGAATCAATTTGCCATTTTCCGTTACGCTTTGCAATAGTGGATTTGCTTAGATACCATCGAGTACACTACCGTTCACAAATATTAGCAGACTCGATATATTTTGTTTTATTAAAAAATATAGCGAATTCACGAAAAAAAAAAGATTTTTCTTCAGAATAATTGTGGACGTTTAGTAATAAAGCGATGTTTTTGTTTAAAGCGATTGCTTTATATTAATTCTATGGCGAACGTAAGTACTGCGAATGGTTGGTAGAATGTTTATTAGCGTTGGAATGTTATCTTAAAATTTCAGAGTGGTATCAATTTTTTACACGAATTTTGGTTTATTGGATCGGAAACGAGATGATAAAATTACTTTTGTATGTCAATTATGTGCTAGTATAATTACGACGAGGAAGATGAATTTTTTTGGCTATTAAAATTAGTAGGAATAATATAGTATTTAATACAACGTAAGAAAATGTAAAATTAATTGTATGATATACTACGAGAAATATATATTACAATGAGAATAATAGGTATTGAAAAGTTGTATTGGAACAGACGAATAATTTGGACCTTACGAAATGGATCTTAAAATATTTCGGAATAATTAGAAAATTAGATAACAATGTAAATAAGATATAAAATCCTAAACACTCGGAAACAAAATTATTTTCTTCGCTGTAGCAACCAACAATTGACCAACATCTCTTTTCCTAACTTATTTACGAAGCTCACATCCACCTTATAATTATTAGCGACCACGAAAAGCATACAATACTACATTATTAATAATTATACAATCAAACCACGATGAAAATAATACACTAATACAAAACACACAATAAGATCGCAAAACAGCTAAAATAAATTGATAATACATCAATTGATAGTAAAATTAACAGTAATTCTATCGTACAAATTAACAATCTCTGACAAAAAGTAAGTTTCCACAAAATAGCTAATGAAACGAACAAATTTCAAAAATTAAAAAAAAAAAGCGTAATACAATTCATCCTTGCGAGTCACTTTGCACATAATTGACGAACAAGTAGCTCCAAAGAAGCGCTATAAAAAAAAATACAACTGTACAAAACTGTCTATCCAAACGATTGCACATTTTATTAAAAAAAGAAAGATGATTCGTAAAGAAGTAGAAAAAATTTATAGCATCCAGAAAGTGTTATCTAAATCGTTACACGGAACAGTCTTTTATTGCACGACCCTCTTAAGGAGGACAAGCCGAAGAAGCCGGTCGAAAGTATGAAAGTATATAGATTCGGTGCTCTAAAATTTCAGAACGGCAACTGGAGCTTTGGTAGAGGTGGTAGAAAGGGTTGGGAGATAATCCTTGGTAAAACCACGGATCGTATGTGTTGCGTGGATGGGCATACGTACGTTTACACGTGTACGTACGGGGGGTCACGGGTTCTGACCACGATACGGATGTGCCCCTGCCTTCTTCCTGTGCTACGACCACGTTCACGTTCTGGCATTCAGTGCAATAAGACCGCATCTCCATTGACCAACCGATCTCTCGATCGTCGGAAACTTGTGATTTTCGTTTCTGACCTGAATACTCCAACGCCAATGCCAGCTTCTGTTTACCGGGTTCACCATCTTAGAAAATCGTATCGTCTCCTTGAAGCGTCGCGCTGTATCTTTTTAGATATTAAGAGTGCCGGAGCTTTTCGCGAAACGATTCCTGATATCGTGAATATCGTTGTATGATATACAGCGTGTTCAGAAAAATTGAACGATTAATTCGTTTCGTTGTACATGTTTCTTGATATCGGAATTGAGGACTGGAAGAATGTTTCGTTGGTTAGTTAGCTTTGTTAGAATCCGTGTGAAATATTATAAGTAATTAATTGTTTATATCGTATGTAATATAATGATATTATTAATAGTATAAGTAATTAATAATTTTCGAATTTAGTAAAAGAATAATTTAACGAGGAAGAGTACGATATAGAAAACGTGGTTTGAGTTTTCTGCATTTGTTGTAAAATTATTTTAATATTAATAGATGTTGAAGTGTGTGGTTGATGGAAGTGATACAGCGAAATTGTAAATTGATTGTTTAATATTGAAGTTACCGAGGTAGGTTAGAATTTTTTGTGAATTTGCTCCGGTACACTTTTGGGGATTTTCTGTAAAAGATATGGACAGAGATTTAATTTTTTTGTGTTATAGATACTTGTTCAAATACACAGCGTTTTTATTTCTTTGGTGGAAAATAAAGGTAGTTACAATATTAAATGGTGAAACTAAATAACACCGCAGGACTCGGAACCATGAATCATTCTTTACATTTTAAAAAAACTAATAAATTATTTGGAAAATTTTTATTTCACTATCCAATTGATGAGAAATGTTTAAAATATCTATAATTGGTCACAGAAGTATCCAACAACCTTAGATGTTAAACGAATCTTGTGTACAATTGTTTGCAAACAAAAATCTATTGAAAAACATTTAGAAGTTTAATTTACAATACTTAGTACTATACTATGTAATAGTTGCACTGTATAATGTTTATATAGTGTTTAATAATTATTATATGAATACTATATTACATTTTAAAGAAGATTAATACTCAAAATATATAAATATTATATAGCATTTAACAATTATTGTATAAATATCATATTACATTTCAAACAAGATTAATACTCAAGATATATAAATATTATATATTATTTAACAATCATTATATAAATATTATATAGCATTTGACAATTATTATATAAACATTATATCACATTTCAAACAAGATTAATACTCAAGATATATAATTATTATATAGCATTTAACAATTATTATATAATTATTATATCACATTTCAAACAAGATTAATACTCAAGATATATAAATATTATATACCATTTAACAATCATTATATAAATATTATATCACATTTCAAAGAAGATTAATACTTAAGATGGCCGGATACTTTCGAGACCAACTGCATAAAAACGACGAAAGAAAATTAGAACGAAACCTAAACTCCTTGCTATTCTATTTTATTAAATATTTTGTTCCAACGACCACAAAATAAGCACTTTACAAACTCGCTGTACACCTTCCAACAACTACACCAAAACAAAACAGGCAACGTGCTCGTTTCATTTTCCCCAGGTATCACCCATGCACAACATGCTCCCGACTTCACTTTATTGGCCGGAATTAAATACAACAGGAAACAGAGACAGCCGGAGAGATATTCTTTGTATATACTTCCTCTCATTTTCCGCGAACACTCGCGCATTGAAAAAAACGTGTAAACTTTGTCGCGCGTGTGTCGCGATGGTGCAAGAGGAACGACAAAATGGAAGATAATCTCGTAATGCGGTTACTCCGGTTTGCCGAGGAACCGTGAGATTTCTTCCCTTAGAATGATCGTCCTCTGTCAAGATTACGGACAATGGAGTACGCATTTTTCCTCGACAAACATAGGAACGGTATTCCGACGGGGATTGAGCGGCATTATATGGGGTTTGGTGAACATCCAAATCGGCCCTTCCCCTTCTACGATTCTCTTCCTATGTAACAGGCGTTTGACTTCCGGTGTTAAAAATTGAGGGGTAAATCCAGGAAAGGCAATTCGTATGTGATGCAGAACACAGTATCGTGTGGCGAAGAATTTTTATTTTTTCCTCGCTCACAATCGATACACGAATTATAGTATTCAATTTGTGGATATCAGAAATAGCAAATGGAACGTCAGAAAATTATTTTTGAAGTATGAAAAAATGTTAGAAACATTATTTCCGCTCTTGTTACGGAAAACAAAATTAATGTATTCAATGTTAACATAAAATAGTGTACCTTAAAAAATATTTTTGAATATATTAAATGCAATGGTATAAAAATTAAGTTTCTTCGAATTTTAAAATTTCACATCGATGTCAAATCGATTTCTATTTTTTCGATAAATTAACAGGCTACTCAAACACAGATAATATTAAAAAAATATATTAAGTAACAAGTAGGAATATAAAATTATTAAACAGTGTTAGAAAGCTCTTTAAAAAAATATATATATATTTGTATCTAATAAATAAGATAAATATTGCTGGTTTAATTTTTAAATCCATCATTTTATTTAACAAACAGCGTGACGGTTAGAGAACGTTGCATCGATATTTATGTGCTTTCTAATTAACAGAGAACTTTGTGCGGATGTTTATGTGTTTTCTAATTAACGCGGTAACCCAACGAGTCGGTGGATTTCAAGATAACAGAAATACATATTCGATGTTCCAAAATTCCACTGACAGAAAGCACATTCCTGTTGCTGAAGACACGTCCTTGCCGCATTGCGCGCAGGAGTGTACCCTGTACACACAGCGAGGCCACGTGTGCACTCAAAAGTGCGTACATGTACATCCGAGGATAGGTTTGAGGCACGCATGGTCACGGTATTTGACCACCCCAGCTACCGGAATGATTGTAATCCATCTATCCGGCCGCCGAAGCCGATACATCAAATGCATGTAGAACTTTTCTCGTCCCTTTTCCTGACGTTTCCTTACGGACAACGCGAACATCTTATTAATATTTATATTAATGTTGATATTTAGCATTACACTGCGCGCCGTTCGTCTGGTAACTGTGAGGTTGGTGATTTATTTCTTAGAAAAACATTTATCACTTTGATTTAGGTATATTATAGCCAGAAATGCGTATGATTGTCTATAGTGCAGAGTTTTTATTTTTGATAGAAGTAAATTGCAACTGATCACAGTTTTTTTTTTGGTTTCTTTTTTTCTTTAGTTTAATCCTGGTATAGTCTTTGAGGTTGTATATTAAAATTAACACACTGACGACGGTGCTTGATTCTTGTAAATCTTACTATGAAATGGAATTAGAATAAATTGTTGCTTACGTAAGTACTTTTGAGTATATTATAGTTAACCAGAAATGGGTATGATTGTCTATAGCGCAGAGTTTTTATTTTTGATAGAAACAAATTGTAGCTGATTAGAGTTTTTTTTTCTTTAGTTTAATCCTGATATAGTCTTTGAGGTTGTATATTAAAATTAACACATTGGCGATGGTGCTTGATTCTTGTAAATCTTACTATGAAATGGAATTAGAATAAATTATTGCTTACATAAGTACTTTTGAGAAGAATTTTGTATTCTATAAATAGATCATAATTTAAGATTTGAGTTAAGAAGATCGTTTTTAAAAGTAATCTTTCATACGTCGTGGTTCACTATTTTTACTTTTTCTAGATATGAAATATAAAATACGAGAAATTTCGTCACCCGTCCGTAATGTGTTAAGATATACCAGGTATATTAGTTATATTATTAATATAAATTGATATTAGTAATTAATATAATTAATAATTAATATACATTTATATTAATGATGTTAAATCTATAAACCTAAAATCTAGAAAAGAATTAGAAACGAAATAAAAGTATAATTCGAACGAATGTACTGTAATATCTTATTATATTATTAATATAATTAATTAAAATAGTATTAATATTAATATAATTCATTTATGATTCAGACGAATATATTAATAATATTACAATAATATTAATGTTAATATAATAAGATATCACAGTATATTCTGAATAAATTATGCTTCCTTTTAATTTTCCTACGTTTTAGAAAAGCAAATTTTTAAGATAAAATTGAAATCAGAAATTACGTATATTAAATAACAATTTCAATGACACATTAATACTAATTACTTATAATATTGAAATACTTATAGAGTACACTGCGATCGTATCGATCTTGTTGTTCGATCGGTACTCTTTCCGTTTCACGCAGTCCTTTTTTTTTTTTTTAGACATGACTAGAAGGCAATGAACATCTGGTAGCAGAATGATCAATTTACGTAACATAGTCGTGGAAGCATCAATCCATGGATTATCTACCGCGGGAAGAGGGCCAATTATAGTACGTGGATATCGGCCATCTGATATTTCGATAAGCCTGATTAGAATGTTACACGATTAACGTGAACCACGGAGACATTTAATTCCATTCTATCGATATTCGATAAAAAGAGATATTACATCGGCCGATGTTATTCAATCGCTAATCTGTCGTCGGGGAAAAAAAAAAAAGAAAAATAAGGTTTCCAAGTACTTCGTTTTCGTTAAATTGTTTATACTCGATCGATCCTAGCTACAAGTTAAAGTCCAAGATGGGACTTAATCATTGAATATTTAATATTTAGAAAACCAGTTTGCAACGTGTAAATGATTTTACAAACTGGTTTTTTTGCAGACAAATATTACATTGATAGAAGAAGCCGAACCGTACCCGTTTAGGAATCGAATTAAGTGCTTCATCTGTTGAATGTTGCGAGTGCATGAAATGTACTGATTCTTTAAAATTGGAATATATACGTAAGACCAGACGGTGATAATTGGTTAATAATCAGAAGTGTGTCCAATTTGTATTTACTCTACTTTTTTTTTTTTTTAAATTGTTTATTTAGAGTCGTATCAAACGCTAATAATGAGTTGGATTATCAGCGACTCGGTTTGTAGAGAAAATGTTCTATTTGCAAGTTTTTGTGTTTTTTAACTGACTGAAGACTGGAAGGTAGATTAATTAAATTATTGCTGATCAGTAATAATTTAATCAATGTTATTGTATAAACTAAATATTAGATCTTGTGCTAGTTTAAGTCTTGTGTAAGTTTTCCTTACTCTTTTTTTGATAGTGATTCGTTGCTGAAACAGTGTCAGAAAAATATAAATTATATTTTTTGAAACCAACTTAGCTTACAGATAATAATAATCGAAAAGAAAATAATCCATAGTCGATGTTTTTTGCTTGGTTCAATTTCTAGAGTATATTATAAATGACAAAAATTAATAATGATTGTAAAATCCATCAACAGACATCGATTGTCTTTATTAATAAAAATTTCATAGTTTTGCATTTATTAAATATATTTAATTTGTATTATTACCAAATAGTTCGATAAGAATAACACAAATAATCGATTATACCAATATTATGAACTTCTGTACAGAAGAAAAATTTTTTTTACTGGAATACAAACATTATTAATTCTAACTAATATTTATTTATAAATCTCAATATATACAAATACTATACAACACACAATAACCCTATTAAAAACTTAAAACAATCAAAAATCCTATTTTTAAAAAATATATATTTATATTTATCGATAAAAAGAAAAATACTCATATTAATCAAAGATCCTATTTTAAAAGTGTATATAAAAAATATTTAATCCTATTTATATTTATTGATAAAAGAGAAAAAGAAAAATTAAAAATTGATTATGACAAGAGAGTCCACGCGATAAGAATGAAAGGTGAAATTCAAGGAAATAATGAAGAGGTTTCGTTGAAGTACTCGGTAATTTGCGCGCTTCGGATACATTGGATGAGTACAAGCAGGAATATCGAAGACGAAAGACGCCGCGAAATTTTTTGGTACGAAGAAGTATCAATTTAGATGTTTATTGAAGCTGACGCAAGAAGTATTGTGAACTGGACCTATGTTCAATTGCCAAATATCGTAGGCCGGCCATTTCTAGTTCAAACTTACGTAACCTCGTTAGAAAGACGCGACAGAAATCTGGTCGCAAATAAATTCACGGAATTTCTTGGACCTTTGGTCGTCTCAGGACCAGGCAGAATTTTACATTGGCCGACGATTAAGGTTATCATCTTAACGGGAAACACACGAGCAGGAAATGTCGACGCGTATCTCTGTTACACCCGGTAGATAAGCTGATCCGCCGATAAACGATGTCGAACCGTTGTTTGTGATGCTGGTATTAATTCGTGATGATGTTGCGCTTTGCATACAGCAACCAAATTTGCTTTTTTATCCCTTATTCGGTAGCTTCTCCTCGAGATAATATCGGTAGCTATAATTCTTCTTCGATTTTATTTAGTTTAATCTACAAAATTCTTCGATTAGTTTAGAAATTACATGTTGATATTTTTTTTTTTCTTTGCAAATAGTAGAGTTGACGAATAGAAACTTTAATAATTTAGAATTTACGTCAATATATTTATTTTCGAATGAAAAGATAGTAACGAAAAATAAAGGCAGCTTTAGTATTTAGAAGAATTAAATACAAACTCCTATGTCAAAGATTTAAGCTTCAATTTTCATATTTAGAATCTTACAGCTGCCCTTACTGCTTTGTCAAATTTACTATCAATTTAAATACTATTAAATCCTGATTAACCTATTGGACACAAATCTATCGTATACTTCTGTCATATTTTATATATTTTATGTCAATAGAAATTGAACAAAGCAAAAACCAGTAAGAAGAGAACCAAGCATAAAAATGTTTCACAAAAATAACTTTTACACATGTGACTGTTAAGCATGAGTAAAATTAAAAAGACTAAACCTACCAGATACATATGCTAGTGTCTCTGAAGAATTCCAATTTTTAACAATAATATTCAGAAAACCATCAAAGTAAAGCACACCTAAACACCCAATCTAATATATAAGTA
>SMSQ01020706.1:0-11644 GCA_019453375.1 Ctenoplectra terminalis | reverse complement strand
ATCCGTCATGCGTGAAACTT
This sequence comes from Ctenoplectra terminalis, assembly GCA_019453375.1. Classification (NCBI taxonomy): domain Eukaryota; kingdom Metazoa; phylum Arthropoda; class Insecta; order Hymenoptera; family Apidae; genus Ctenoplectra; species Ctenoplectra terminalis. The sequence continues at coordinate 11,624 of SMSQ01020706.1, read as the reverse complement.
TGTTACAATTTGATGTTTAAATTGTAATTTTGGCGAAAACTAAATTATATTCGTAAATTTTAATGTTTTTAAAACGTTTAGAGGTCAAGACGAAATAAAACAAACAAATAAAAATGATAAATAATTTGAGTTGGATTCATAACTTCCTGAGAGATAACTTGATCTATCTCCACCGTTTAATTTCAGATCCCTGCTCCAGAAACCGAACATCGAAGCGTGTCTTGTAATTCACAGCTTTTTTAAAAAAATACAACATAAAAGTGTAAAATGGCATTTATCCTTCAATTACTTATATTTTACCGTAAGGATTCACAAATAGACATTAAGCTCATAAATCTATGTAATCCTCTGGTACAACTAGTTATAAGTCTCGTGTACAGCTTTGTAACTTTCTTTTGAGAGTTCAACTTAAGCTTAAATAAAAAAATAAAATAAAATAAAATAAAATAGAAAAATAAATGAGTATTACGGATTATTATAAAAAAAATCTGTAATTATACTTTGTGTGTAAACTTTTTGACTTACAGACGTAAACATTAACTTTCAGAGATAGAGCGTTTCTAAATTTCAATCACAGATATAAAATAACGCACACGTGTATCTAACTGGCAAATAATTCGAGCGAAAGTTTATATTTAGTTTATAAAACTGTGGTCTTAAAGAGGTTTTCAAATTGTAGAGATCAGAGTTACCAATGATTGACTGTATATTTGTATTTTGAATTGTAAATGTGGTTGGAATAAAAGTATTTTTTTTTCCGAGATTAAACAGAAATCTGAAAAATTTTCAGGTTCGATTGAAACTAGGCATGGTTTCAATTGAAATCTGAAAAATAAAAATTTTTATCTTCTTTGTTTCCAGTGATCGATAAAACTTCACAAGAATTTAGCAGGTAGAAAATTACCAGGAAATTTATCGTGGGAATTGTGTTTTTCAGGATACAAAGTATTGAATTTGCAATGGTCGGCACCGTTTATCGGTGTATTGTCCAGAATCTTATTAACATCTTCCATGATTAATTAATAAACAGGTATGAGCTTCACCAGTGACACATTCTGCGAGGAGTCGCATTTTAATTTAAGCAGTACTATACGTGACCGTCCTCACGAGTTTTTTCAGTAGGTTCGTCGGAGATCTTGTGTTACGTGCTACATACACACGATTGTGTGTATACATAATGTACGATATCGCATCGGAATCACGAGTCCCGACGATTACGGAAAAACGTAGGATGTGCGAGGCTATAATTTGAATATTGTTGAAGAAACGTAAACGTATTTAGTGCAAATACAGCATCGCAGAACTAATAGCTAATAGAGAAATTTGAATTTTCATTATTTGCTTCTGTTTTAAGGACGTTAGATTAGTTTGCGTGAAAAATATTTGTATGAGCTGTCTTCTAAAGCTTGGGAAATTTTAATGGTAATTTTTCACCGATTTTATTTCAAGTTTCCATGTTCACTTATTTCTTCGTTCATTTTTAAAATAATTACTGTTTCTGTTACATTTTTTTTTTTTTCTTTTCATTAATGTCACGTTAATCGTATAAAATTCCATAAGAATAAAAATTAGCGTGGTATTGATTTCACTCCGATTTACTTCATTAACCCTCGTCCGTTTTTCATGTTTAATGGTAGCTTTTCACCGATTTTATTTCCAGTTTTCATGTTCACTTATTTCTTCGTTCATTTTAAAAATAATCACTTTTACTATTACATTTTTTTTTTACGAATATCATGTTAATCGTATAAAATTCCATAAAAATAAAAATTATCATGATGAATTCAGTCCGATTTACTTCATTAACCCTCCTCCGTTCTTCGTGTTTCTAATTTAACACATTCGCCACGGGTGATTTTCAACGAGACGGTAAAGAGTTGCTATACGACAAAAGTTTCCAATCTTTTGTGTAAATATAAGAAACATTGCTTCTTTATATGATACTTATAATCGTTTGTTGTTTAAAATTTGTAACAAAAATTAATTTATCAGCGAAAGAGTTTGTAAAGACGTGAATTCACGTCGGTCGTCGCGAATGCGTTAATTTATCTTTTGGCATCAAATTAACACAGTGATAAATTAAGGTGAACGAAATTATAAATATATTGTTTAATCAACTCAATAAAAAATTAACGTAACGAAAAAATAAATAGTTAAACGTGTACTCTCTTTTACTAAAAATAAACCAAACGAAATTTCCGTACGTTCAGAAATAATTAAAATAATATTCACAAATAACACAGCAATGTGTAAGATATATCGTTTATTTTTTAAGTTTATCCCAACGTGCATTTCGTGTAAGAAAAATGTGTCAAAATACGAGAGACGAACCAAGATTACTCTCTTTTTAATTCATCGTGGCAGTGTTTACTACTATTCGTGTACACATTACTTCTGTCCAATAATTAGAATCGTTCCTCTGTTTCCTTATTTTACAAAAAGTCTCACAACTACAATCAAACGATTGGTCCCGTTACATTTTCATCCAACGCGTTGTACCAGTTTCCACGGCGCTAGCGTAACTTGAGCATTCGATCTAAGATACGAAGCAAACTCGAAGCGGTATCTCTTTAAACTAAAATTAGTATCTACGTAAGAACGTATTTTACAAATCTGTCATCGCTGTTGTGAAAAATTAGTCGCGTGCGTCACACGTCAGCATCCAGTTCGCTGATTATCTGTATGCAGGATTTTGCTTCCGGTTCAAATGTGCTACACTGAGGTTAAGTGGTGACTAGTCGGCGTTACGTAGAAAACGTGCACATCCTCGTGGCTCTGTACCAAAAAAAAAAAAAAAGAAGAGGAACACCGGAAAGGAACCGAAGAAACAAGAGTGCAGCAGCTCGAGCTGGTTGATTAAATGAGTCAACGCGATTATTATTTCGCGGGAAATGTATCGTGTTTTCCTCCGAAAGCTCCGAGTAAACGCCAGGATACGCAACCGACGCGTGACGAATTCATATTGCCACCTTTTGCGCGATCAACTCATGGTTTACGTTAGTTATGCAAATTAGTCTAATTTGGTATCACGGTGTTACGCGAGTCATCACGCGTCATCGTATAATGCCTGTCATTATAACCGATAATCCCTTCGATGAAAACGAAAGAGAATAGTCGGAACTGTGCATCCCATCCATCGGCTGTTAAATGAAATATTGCCTCTATATAATGGATCGTTACAAAGTAATGGGAAATGATACCAGGAATGATAATATTCGTGTCTTTTCTCGAGACGAACAGCTTCTTCTAAATATAGTAACTGACTTGTTCGTTAACAAACAAAGAACGTTAGTGTGTTAACGTTGCCCGTACTTTTTTAAGTATTTTTGGTATGCTCGTATACTTTTGTTTACATATCTTTGTTCATTTTCAAAGTAAGTATGACAGGCTAAAGTAAAGATGACGAGAATGGAAATAAAAGTCATTCGTGACGTCTGAATCGAAATAATAAATTACTAGGAGATAAAACTGGAATTGGGAAACTTGGAGACACAAAATTGCTTGAAGACATAAAATATTAGGTTGTTCCAAAAGTTTCTTTCGTTTTATTAGTAAATATTGAGTGCTAAATATATATATATATATATTTCTAAATAGATACTATTCTAAATATATTTTTCTAAATATGTACCATTCTAAATATATTTTTCTAAATATATTTTTCTAAATATATACTATTCTAAATATATTTTTCTAAATATATACTATTCTAAATGTATTTTTCTAAATATATACTATTCTAAATGTATTTTTCTAAATATGTACTATTCTAAATATATATTTCTAAATATATACTATTCTAAATATATTTTTCTAAATATATACTATTCTAAATGTATTTTTCTAAATATGTACTATTCTAAATATATCTTTCCAAATATATACTATTCTAAATATATATTTCTAAATATATACTATTCTAAATATATTTTTCTAAATATATACTATTCTAAATATATATTTCTAAATATATACTATTCTAAATATATTTTTCTAAATATATACTATTCTAAATGTATTTTTCTAAATATGTACTATTCTAAATATATCTTTCCAAATATATACTATTCTAAATATATATTTCTAAATATATACTATTCTAAATATATTTTTCTAAATATATACTATTCTAAATATATATTTCTAAATATATATATATATATATATATATATATATTTCTCTTATTATAAATATATATATTTGCTATTGAGTGCAAAAATATAATATTTTTTGTTTGACAATATATTATTATTTTACACAAAGTCCATTTTGGTTTATAACCATCCTCCACCTCTCGTTTAACATAGAGATTTTAACGCAAGATAAGTTTGCATATTCATATAAACACTGCCAAACGAAGCCGTTGTTCGAAGACAACGAAAGAAACTTTCGGGACAACCTAATATGAAAATTATAGTGTTTCTAATAGTACTTGATAGGTGAAATAATTTTCTATCCAAGTTCTATTTTTTTCTTTCTATTTTTACTATTTGTGCAAAAATATAAATTTGCGTAAATATCCGCAGTCCATTCGTAATAAATGATCTCTCAAAATCATTAAGTAAATAGATAATTTCATTAAACGAGTTGAATACACAGCTTGCAAACGTAATAAAGGATTTTGTATAAATTCAATTTGATCAAGAAATTCTAAACGTTTTTTATTTTAAACAATCATAAAGAAGTGAATATCTGAAATTTGCATTTTACGTGGTCGTGGAAGCGCGTTGAACGAGCAGAGTGCCGCACGCAATGTGTTAAGTTTCAAAGGACAGTTACGAAAATCTGAAGTGTTGTTTTGAGAAAAAAAAAAAGAAAACAGAATACTACAAATATTTACGATTTCCATGTATTTCGTTCGTTTGCTTTATTTTAAAACAAACAAGAATATGCGAATTAACGAATATACACATAAAAAATTTAACTTCTGAAGAAAATTGCACACAGAGGCGCCAGTGGAGTGCAAAGTACAGTTTTTACTTTGATTTGAAAATATTTTAACTAATAATTACCGTAGATGGATCGTGGTGTCGCTACAGTAATACAGTAATCAAATTTAATAGTGCAGTGATAACTAAACAAAATTAATTTTTTAAAATATAGATACATCAGTTTGTAACTTTTAACACATCTTAAGCGGGAAACGGCTAAACTCGTTTTGTGTATATTATCATTAAAGCGCGGGAGACGACAAAACTCGTTTTCTACGAATTATCGTGGGTTTTTTTTAGCGACAAAGCGATTTTTTTTACAATAAATAGACTTTCTTTACAGTAAATTTCTAAAAATGGACCACGATAGAATAGAATGTGATGACGAAGAGTTGTTTAAATTTTCGATTTTTGAGAAAGTATCTTTATTTTTATAAAACGAATAAAGAAATTAATTTTCTAGAAGAAACCGAAAATTTTATTAAAAAGTAATCCATAGTTCAAAAATGATAGCTATTTTACGCACAAGTAATTCTGCGCGCGAATTGCCAAAAATCGCCCGCTATATGGTGAGAGTTTGACAAGAAAACACCCTTGCTTAAGATGTGTTAAGTCACACGGTCCCACAGAGGGTTAAACAAACTTACCACCGAATAAGTATATTGAACCAAATATTAAATAAATAAATTTACCCTATTGTCGTACAAGAACAACTAATCCCACCGCGTGACGAGATTCGACGGTCGAGTTCGTTGGACCCTCCGGCTCGGAATATCCCGATGACAGAGAAGCGCGTACTTCGAATCTCGCTGCTGCAACCGGTCAGGATTTCGCGCTCGGTATTACGCGAGCGAATTCGAGGCGCGTACCGGCGCGTTGCCCAGAAAAACAACGTTTAACTGGCCCAAGTGGAAAAGGCGGGAGCAATTTTTCGAAAGAGGCAATTATCGATTCGTGTGGTCCCCGCGATCGCGACCGTTGCAAGAAGCGGATAGAGACATCGGCCACATTCCAGGGGTACGAAAGGCACGCCGAGAACCCAATAGGGACCTCCACGTTTTCTCTCTTTCTTTATCTCGCTCTTTCTGTGACCGTCTTGCTGTCCGTTTTGCCCTTTCTACTTAACATTTCGGCCGCACAAGGACCACCCAGAACCACTCTCGTTGACTGGCGCAATATTCAATACTCGAGGTATACCGGCCTCGTGAAAGCCGAAGAAAGAGATAGCGGGTCAATCGGAAACGCGAAGTTGATCAGATGCTATTCTCGTCGCTTTATGATTTCCGGAACGTTCCTTCCATCGAGGGAGAAGGTATCGGTGGACAATTTCACGCAATTCTTGCAACCTTTGCAATTATTTCGGTCCACCTGGAACACGTTCGAGTGGTCGACATCTCTGGTGACACCGATCGATAACAGTAATTAATTGTACAACTTGGTATTTATACTTTATAGTTACGTGACAATGCATCCTGTACTTTAATTGTCCTAATTAATCGAAGAAGTTTTAACGTAACTGTCGGATTGTCGTCCAGGTTTCTAGGAAATACTCCATCGAGCTTAACGTTCAAGTATTTCTTAGAAAATTACGATTTAACTAAATATAGAATATTATATTCTAAAATACGTTTAATAGGGACCATTGCTGGCTCGTAATAGTTTTTCATTCAACAAAGAGAAATATTGTAATTTACGCGTAAGGTCCGAGAGAAGATCAACGGGTCAGAAGTTCGATGCAAATCCTATTTTTGTCTAATTAAATATAAGATAAGTCTGGGATGATTCTGTCACAGGGAGAGACCGGTCGATATTAATATCTTAACATAAAACAAATAATTCGGCTTATTATTATTCTTGTACCGACGTCGCAAAACCGTATATATATTATAGATTACATTTAAAATTTTGCATACACTAGAAAGTAAAACTAGAAAAAACTATTTCGAAACCTCTGCAAATGAGAACGAGAAAAATCTTTTGCATACTAATATCACATATACAAGGGGACTAAAAATCTATTAAGTGCTCAGAGCCTCTAAAAGTCTTAATTCGACATTGGTTAACCCTCATACGCTCCTCGTAAATCGTTACACAAATAATAGTTTGTTATTCAATATATTAACCCTCTATGGGACCGTGTGACTTAAAAGTTACAAACTCATGTATTTATATTTTATAAAATTAATTTTGTTTGGTTATCACTGCACTATTAAATTTGATTACTGTATCACTGTAGCGACACCACGATCCGTCTACAGTAATTATTAGTTAAAACATTTTCAAATCAAACCGAAAAACTGTAATCAATCGTAATTTTTTCTCCGATAAGCGGACAAAATTCGGGCTATAGAGGGTTAAAAGATTAATAATAATTCGAACTCATCAAATTCAAAGAGAATTAAATTAAGCGAGCACGCTTTCAAATCTTGTACAATCTCAGATCATAATCTAAGACTACGAACGACACGGATAAATTACATAATAAATATTTGCAAATTTTATCTTGAGAAATTACTTGTTGGTCAAAATAATTATATGTGATGAGCTCACAATTATGTCCGGCACTGTACCCGTATAGATCGACGGCTCTGAATCGAAACAGACAGTTATCGATAATAATTACAAAATTTGATTACTGTATTACTGTAGCGACACCATCATCCATCTACAGTAATTATTAGTTAAAACATTTTCAAATCAAAGTGAAAAACTGTAATCAATCGTAATTTTTTCATCAATAAACAGACAAAATTCGGGCTACAGAGGGTGAAATGTATAAGGTATGGTTGTTTCACGATGGATGCTCTGAGCATGGGAACATTTGTGATTTACGTGGAAAAATTAAGAAAAAGAAACATATACACTAATTTTCTCTTGTATTATATTTTGTATAGGCTACATTTTTTGGTATTTTTAATGTGTGGACGCTCTAACCGGAACGTGCGGGTGAGACCGTCCACTTGCAATGTTGGTATTTCTTTATTAAAAAAAGAAACAAATATTTTAATACGTCGAGAAGTATGATTTATATATATTCTAAATTACCTATCCGCTGCTTTAATTTTTCTAAAGCAACAAAAATGTAAAAAACAATAATGAAATAGCTTTTTTTCTAAAAAGTGGTCGAACTATCCCGGACTTACCCTATTATTGTAACTTTATCAATTGAATTTAACTTCTTCATAGACGATTTTCTGTTTAAGTCAGAAAAAAATAATCGAATTTCTTGTTTCATTATACTTTACTCGTTTTAAATCGATAGCGGTTGAACGGAACAAAGTGAAAAAAAAGAGAAAAATGTATTGCAAAAATAACGTTTATGTTTGTTACTCGTGGCGCTAAAGCAATTAAATACCTAGCATACGAATTATGTATCGGTGTTCCTTCACACTTCCAACAGGATCATAAAAAGATACTTAAAACGATTTATAATCAATCCTACGTCCAATTAATATAAAGCTCGGAAGATAAATCCCATCGCTCCAATAATATTGTAGAATAAAATTCCACAGAATAAATTACAAAAGTGAAACATTGTCTGTTACAAATAATGCGGTAGAAAATAGATCTAAATATATAAACAGCGGTAAGCAATGTATTAAGAGATTATTATTTCTCCTAAAAAGCATCACTTTTTCTGGACATGGAAACCGTTAATTTTTCAACTTTCTTTTCAGAATATTAAAAGAAAAAAATAAACAAAGATTAAATATAGCGATATATTTAACACTAGGTTTACGGGCGTTGATTGGATCATTTTGATGGTTACATTGAAATACAAATTTTTTGTAATATCATTAGTTAGGTTTGCTCCGAATTAATAGATTTCTATAAACAGAGATTTATTTAATACATTTTCCTATATAATTTTCATTTTGAGTTTACATTTTCCGCACGCATGATTCCTAAACTCAAGCACGAAACCTGAATTCCGTCAAATTGACGGGTTCCGTAAATCTAGTGTTAAATACATATCTGACACTAAGTTTATAATTTTCACACTCATGCTTCATTTCTATCTTTACTATATACTATCCTAACCACAAATTTCTAATCTACAATTCACAGTAAATTTCTTAATAATTTTAAATAAATCCTATAACACGTAATATAGTATCGTAAAGAACTCATAATTTCACAACGGCCATTTTATTTGGACGATAAAAGTCGCGTTCTCTGCAATAAATTCATTAAAATCGGAGAGATCGTCCGTTTCATTCGTCTATTGTTTTTCTAATTTTATCCTTGCTTCGTAGCTGTCTAAAAGCAACGCAGTTCAGGGGGCAGTAGATTGAAAAGAAAGGAAAAAAAAAACGCTTACCGGTGCGAGGGAGAGAGGTTAGCATCGAGGCGGCGGTGACTTAAGAATTTTCTGAGCCGTGAAATCAACGTTCATTTATCGGCGTGTTCGTGTCAGCGAATGTTTTCTGCGTCGCACCGAGAAATTACTTGCCATACGGATCGCCGTATGACATAAAACGCCTTGGAGATTGATTCACATTCGAAAGGATCGGTAATTTTTTGCGGATGCAGCGGTCGCGAAGAATTGGAAGGATTGTAAATTGACGAGACTGGCTCACGCACGCATATCAATGAAAATGCGACGATGCAAAAGAAGGTAAACAAAAGAGTAACAGTGACAGTTCGTTTGAAATGAGTAGAATCGTATTGTTCCCGTATTAGTATGCTTCGTCATAATTTTTCGATCTTACAGAAAATATTAACTCATAAGTTTTATCTCAAATTACTTTTCAAATATCCATTTTCTATTTTTCTTTTTTTTTTTGTGGACATTTTAACATCGCATTAATCGAGGCGTTTTCTGCAAGAAGGGTGCGAGAGAAAAAATGCTAGTTACGAGAAAATAACGTTCGAAGAATTTAAGGTTCTAGGTTGGTGCATATGAAACGTCTGATTTTCATTACATGTAAATATTTGTATTCCTGTTTCCACCGTATGATTGTTTATGAGATAATCTTTTAAACAGTTCGGTTATCTATTATGAGAGTCATATTATGTTTAAAACACATTTTCTTAAATCGTGCATTTTAGCCGCTTTTCAAAGATTTATTCCAAGTATAAATTTTGTTGAAATTCGTATAATTTTCTTATGCGAACACAAACTTGATGATAATGCTACAAAAATCATATATGCAAAATAACCCTCTATGGGACCGTGTGACTTAACCCTTTCGCTACGAAGGGCGTATATATACGGTCTCAGAAATTGAACAATCTTTTACCAAAACCGTGGATGGACATCTTCAGTGGCGCATAATTATTTTTATTTTCATTCACATGTGTTATCACATAATTCATTGTACCATGTATCTAAATTTTGATATGTATATTTTTGTCATATCGACAAAAATTGTCTCGATCTATATAGCAATAGCGTTTTTAGTCCTTAGAGCACCGTAGTGAAAGGGTTAAAAGTTACAAACTGATGTATCTATATTTGAAAAAATTAATTTTGTTTGGTTATCACTGCACTATTAAATTTGATTACTGTATTACTGTAATGATACCACGATCCATCTACGGTAATTATTAGTTAACACTAGAACTACCGGCGATTAAAGTAGAGTTATTGGTATCAAAGAAATCGAAATTATAGGTATTTCGAAAAATACTTATTATATAAAATACATATTTTTTACAAAAAATTGCGGAAAATCCTCAAAAATTCATTACTGTAAATTTCTAAAACTTCTATAAGAAATTATGAACAAGTCATTTTGACTTGTTCGGTAGTTCTAGTGTTAAAACGTTTTCAAATCAAAGTGAAAAACTGTAATCAATCGTAATTTTTTCTCTGATAAGCAGACAAAATTCGGGATACAGAGGGTTAAAAATAATACTTTTGGTATTTATTGTTTCATATAACCGAATATAATAAAGTGTTACAGATTTTTAAAATTGAAATGTATAATGGTATTGTTGTTTCAGCGTGGTTTCGTTGATCTCGTAATAAGTATTATTAATGATATATCTATGAATGCGTCTTGTGTATATAAAGACAATTAGTAATCAGGAATAAGGACGAGACGGAACTTGTCAACGACAATTCACCTGTGATTACAAACATCACCCATTTTCGTGGTTTCTACTATTAAACGTACTATAGATGTATCACCGATGACAGGAAAAATATTTATCGATGACACTGTGAATTTACTAACTGTCGTATGATTGGAAAGATTTATGACGGAAACGACATTCCTCTATTATTTGCATCTTACGCTGAATTTTTAAGAAACGTGTGTACCTTTTTTCCACTTGTGTTTTCTATTCTAAACTGTTATTAATTACACGGTATAGTTTTATATTTTTAATTAATATAATTAATATTCTATATTATTCTATATTCTAATATTCTAATTAAATTCTTACTTAATATCTTATTCAATAAAATTTCTATTTTGATAATTAATTTCAGCTTCACTTTTATAACACGTATTATTAAGCTCTGACAATGAAACCAAACGATTTACACGATAAACCACACGAACCAATCGATAAAAAAACAAAAAGAAAACATTATTCTTCTAACCTGAAATTTCGCAATCAGTTATTTTTATAAAGATTCATCTTTCAATATTTATTCCTTCACTCTGCGAACATTTCATCCTCGCGATAGCTCTAACTCTATTTCAGTTTCCCAGAAAGAATCACACCGCTGAAATATTTAC
>SMSQ01020705.1:0-14739 GCA_019453375.1 Ctenoplectra terminalis | reverse complement strand
CAAACAAAAAATTCCATTCTATTCCACACCAAAATTTTCAAAAAAGTGAAAAGGAAATAACGTTACGATATGCCACATTAGCTCAACACATGAATCGCAGAAGCTTCANTCGCTTTCCTTCTCTCCCTCTCTCTTTCCCTTTTTCTCTCGCTCTCTATATTTCTCACCTTCTCTCTTTCCCTTTTTCTCTCGCTCTCTAGATTTCTCACCTTCTCTCTTTCCCTTTTTCCCTCCCTCTCAATGTTTCTCTCCCTTTCTCTTTCCCTCTTTCTCTCTCCAAAGTTTTCGTTCTCCCTCTCCCCCTTCCTCCCTTCTTCTCTCTTTCTTTTTCTTTCTCTCTCTCTCTCTCTTTCTCTACAATGGCCACCTTTCACGAATATCCTTGTCCCGCTGTGTCCTGTTTTCGTCCTGGCCAACTTGCCTTATCGGCTGAACACCTTTGCGCTCTCCGTTCGCCTCTTACGAGTAACTCTCGCTCTCCTTGCACCGGCCGCGATAAAACGAAGGTTTTAGCTGCTGCCCGCTTCAAGGCCGGCCCTGGTTACGGCCTAAATTATAATTAAACTTATCTGCTACGCAAGCCGCGGTAATGAGAAAGGACACGCGCAGAGTTGAAGACTCTTTGAGATCCGAGTCGAAGACGCCTACGCACCGTTGGTTTGCCGTGTTTTTCACTATTTTGGTTTGGTCGAATGGTGGACGATTGCGCGATAGCATCTAAGTTAGTGGTATTTTGCATCGACGGACGAACATTGGTAAATTCTCCGAACGACGGTTTGTTTGATCCTCTGTGTATGCAAAGATTGTTGACGACGGTGGTGCCTCGTTCGAAAGTATGTAGAGATTTCTATTGTGATTTCAATGCGCTTCGAATAGGACTTTTTCGAAGAGAGCTAAATTCGGTACGGAGGATTTTTAGATTTTACTACGTTAACCTTCTATGGCTTTGTGTGACTTAGAAATTATAAACTGATGTTTCTATATTTTAAAAAATTTATTTCATTAGGTCATTGCTGTACTATTAAATTTTATTATTGTATTACTGTAGTGATACCGCGATACATCTATAGCAATTATTAGTTTAAGAATTTTGAAGTCAAAGTGAAAAACTGTAAACAATCGTAATTTTTTCTCTGACAAGCAAACAAAAGTCGGGCTACAGTGGGTTAAGTCTAAATTTTACATCCACCATATTCTTCAAATATCACACCGTATTTATTATATTTATAGCGTTGATCATCATCTTCTTCGAGAAAAAAATTGATAACATTGGCTACGTACAAAATTGCCTTTGAAAAAATAAAAAAAAAAATAGGAAGAAGCGATGGAAAAAGGAGATTATTTTTTCCATAGCTCATTATCAACCGCACGAGATACGCTTAGGTATTTTTTGAGAGATGTCTAAGAAGATTTTTCAGGAATTTTGTGTTACGGAAATTATTGGTGCAAAGTTTGAAAATAGAGCTCGTTGTGTTCGAAATGAATTTTCACAGGACAAAGTATGAAGATCCATTATTATTCATTGTAAAATATATAAAGTGAAAAATGGAAAATCTCTTTGAAGTCTGAAGTGAGTTCAAACGTTTGTCTGTTTCTCGAATGATCTCGTGTAATAAATTTTTGGGATTTGAGAATTTTCTGTGTCCCGGTAAAAATAGTACCAGAACAAGTGAAATCGTATTTTTCGATAAAAGTAGATAATTTTTCGATTGACGATTCGAATTGAAATTTCACTTTCGATATTCTTGAATTGAGCAACTAAAGGTAAGGATCGGAATTAAGCGATTGATGTATGCAGTTTTTTCAACCGTAGCTACTTGAGTAAGATTGAACGTAAACGATGCTGGTTGCTATGTAAGGTAAACGATTCGGCTTGCAGTTAGATGAGTCTACAAGGTGTCTCTTTTATACGGTATTTGAAAGATAAATTCATTCGCGAAAGGTATAAACTAACGGTAACCTTAAATTCAGTCGTTTAAGAAACCTGTTTTTATAACAGTTTTTTTTCAGTTTTCTTGAATTTACGCGATTTTTAACATTGAACGAAAAATTAGTTCGATACTTAAAGAAGCTTTTATGAAATGAACCCTAGAATATTAAAAGATACTTTTGCGATAAAATTACGTAAAGCTGTAAATGCTTTCATGATTGTATACTACTTCAAATTACTGTCTGAATAAAAATACGACGCTAAATTTTCAAACAATTGTTTAAAAAATTTGGATGAACCACGAAAAAATTCACCTCCACGATTTATAATTAGTAGACTGCAGATTTTTCTGGAAATTCATATTCTTACGAAGGTAATTACAAAATAGAAACCGGATAGTAAATATTATAATCAGCACTACATTTTTGTTCTTATTTGCATTCTCTGTATTTTTGCATATATTCCATTACAAATTTTTATCAATCAAGTTATAAATTTATCATTATCAAATTAAATTCTAAGTTATAAATTAAAATTTTCCATATTTTGTTATAAATTTCCTATACATGTATAAAAATCCCAGTCTAATAATCAGTCATCGAGGAACAGCTAAAATAAAAATTTCCACATCCAACAATTCTAACATTAAAAAATTTCCCAATCAAAAAAATCTAAACCTAACCCGAACCTAACCCCAACCTAATTTATTATACCTATTTCAAGCTTACGGAACAATTCCTACAACCATGCACTTCAAAATACACTAATTATACTCTCTCACCGAAATTAACAACGATCATTAAAATAATCAAATGCAATTTAACCCTCTATGGGACCGTGTGACTTAAAAGTTACAAACTGATGTATCTATATTTTAAAAAATTAATTTTGTTTAGTTATCACTGCCCTATTAAATTTGATTACTGTATTTCTGTAGCGACACCACGATCCATCTATAGTAACCATTAATTAAAACATTTTCAAATCAAAGTGAAAAATTGTAATGAATCGTAATTTTTTCTCCAATAAGCAGACAAACTACTGTATCTACATTTAAGAAAATTAATTTTGTTTAGTTATCACTGCACTATTAAATTTTATTACCGTATTACTGTAGCGACACCACGATCCATCTACAGTAATTATTAATTAAATAATTTTCAAATCAAAGTAAAAAACTGTGATCAATCCTAATTTTTTCTCCGATAAGCAGACAAAATTCAGGCTATAGAGGGTTAAAAATAAAAAAAAAAAAAGGAAAAACATATCAAAATCTCTCTGCCTTCGATGTTACTTCTTTGAAAGCCTTCGATCAATCGTGTCGCTTGAAAGTCCACCTGTACGATTTATCGTCGATCGCGTCGGGACACCGTGTGCACGCGTTATGCCAGTTGGACCTGCTACGGTAACCCACTTCGCGGCAGGAGACATTTCTGAAATGTCACACCGACACCGCGGCCGTAAGTTAATGACAGCCGTTGGCGCACGTCGCCGTTTCCCGCGCAAGCGAACCACCGAGTCAAAGAAACGCCGAGATACACAGACACGTGTCTCGCGAGAGCAAAGGAGAAAAGAACGCAAGAAAAAGTAGCGACCGCGGTAATCGACTCTGCAGCATTGTACATTAATTAATTTTTCAATTCACCGGCCAGCAAGTCGACCCGTAAATCACCGTTTACCACATTCCACCGCTTGGTCCTGCCGCCTCGACGATTTCTGTGGGCTTCGGGTGTACGTGACTGTGGTATCGCGCGAAATTCATGGCTAGCGAGAATAGTTTCCACCGTGGAATGTTCACTCGAGGGAAATGTGTTTTTCTAATTGTAGATCTGGGTAATCGTGTAAGGGAAAATTCGATTTGCCCGAGTACAGTACTGGGAAAAAGTATTGGGCCGTTGAATGAAAATCTTTTGCCATCTTGTGAATGAGGGATAATTGGTATTGTTTTGGTTTTGTTGTTGTGTCTTTGTGAATGAGGAATAATTGGTATTATTTTGGTTTTGTTACTGTGTCTTTGTGAATGAGAAATAATTGGTATTGCTTTCTTTTTGTAAATGAGAAATAATTGCTATTATTTTGTTTTTGTAAATGAGAAATAATTGGTATTGTTTTGTTTTTGTAAATGAGAAATAATTGCTATTATTTGTAAATGAGAAACAATTACTATTATTTTGGTTTTGTTATTACGTCTTGATAATTACTTTATTGAAGAACTATTGATTAATTTCACAAAGTATTGATTTGTTTAAATAAAAGTTGTAGAAATTATAGATTAATTTAAATAATGATTGATTTATTTAATAATAATTGATTTATAATTATTTATAATTATAATTATATTTATAATTGATTTATAATATAATATTATAATATTGATTTATAATAATTTATTTAATAATAGTATAATAATAATTGATTAATCTAATAATAATTTTAACTTTTGCTCTTTGGAAAGCAATTAAGATGACATTTATTTTCGAGATATGGGATAATTTTTTATAATAAACTGATTTAGTTTTTTCTACCATTCTATTTCTAATATTTCAAAAGAATTGTGCTTCTTTTCTCACTTGTTTTTAAATAATCATACATATACTTTATAGTATTTAGGTTAAAACTGTGTTTATTGCGAGACTTTAAGGAATTTTATGAGTAAGGAATGTCTATAAATAAGTAATACGATAAAAGGAATACAAACAAATTAATTTCTGCGTTATAGTATCTGTAAACGTTTTCCATAAATATTTTTAATTATCATTACAAGACCGGTAACATAAATAATCCAAAATTTTTGCACAGCACTGTACTTGGTTAAGAGTTTCAGTGATAATTAAGTAATTCAAATGATAATTCCAGTTTTTTTTTAACTCGAGAAACTTGAAATCAGGCGCGAAGCAAAGAACGAGGGAAACATTTTGTCGATTCATGCTGCAAATGATTTATTTATTACTTTTTTTAATGTTGAAGATATTCGAACATTAAAACGATATCATTCAATCACTAGTTTTTTTTTTGTTTTAATTATACGTTACTTGTAACAGTCGCTTTCATTATTATTATTTATTCATCAAAAGTCGCAACTTTATTAGCAACTACATTGACGATAAGTTGAAAGATACATTTAATCAGTACGAAATCATTAAAATAATATAAGCTTTATATAACGTAAATTTTCTTTTTCAATTTCTACAAATTATTTACACATTATCATCTATTAACATTATTTGAAATAATGTATTCGTGCAATTTATTGCACATAATACCTCAGATTAAATAAATCATGCCGATGACACTAATTTCAAGCTTGAAATTTTATTCAAATTTAATACTAGAACTATCGATGATTAATCCTTTACATTCATAAATTTTTTCAAGTTTCAAAAGTCTATTGTAAAAACTTAAAATATTTTGTATAGAAAAACAAACTGTAAATATTTACAATTTTTTTATTTCTCTGGTTAATCTATCGTGCTCTCAAATAAAAAATGTTCTGAATTGAAGAAAATACCGAATTTAATTTAAAAGAAAATTACAAATCTCGCCATAGCGATGCCAGTCGAGCGCAAAGTTTTAAACAGAATTATGTAAAATACGTCGGAATAAATTATAAACTCTAGAACAATTTATTTCAGCTGTCAGAACCATCTGAAAATTATTAAAACGCTAAAAGAAACTACCGATGATTGACGTATACTTATCCGTAGAAAGAAACCGAAGAAATCAAGATAAGAGATACATAAAAAACAAAAATACTTAATGCAAGACAAACCTTCATTTACATGTCTAACACAAAATCACCTCGGATCTCTCAAAAAAGTATTAAATTTACCAAATTTCTGTCAGAAATTACAAATCGATCGTTTTGGCCACTTTGGAAGCTTCAGTGTAAAAATAAGCATTAACTCGCGTAACTTTTACGTCCGCAAAAATATGTTATTAACAACAATTCAATCTCCAAATTGAACAAATTATACCACTAATGGCGGACAATTTTTCACGCAAATTTAAGCGAAATTACGTTAACCCATGCAACGGATGAGCAGTAAAATGTTACAAGATCCGAGACACATGAGTCACGGTTGTCTCGCGGGTAAAATAATGAAAAGAATACGCGGTGGAGACTTTAATGATCTATGATTAAGTGCTCAGACTGTGTAATCATTGCTCACAATGAGAGGCTTTCGTCCGAAGGAAGCGATTCGAAGAAGGGAAAGCGCGCCCCGATCGTTAGTGGGCGTTCTTTGGGTTATCGAAAGTGATCGCAATCCGATCGTGACATATTGGGCTGTAATGTGATTTCAATGTCCCCGTCCCGATTCATCGGCATCGTGTCGTGTCATTAAGACACTTTTCAGCCTTCCCAGACTTCGGTCTGCTTGAAAAAATACCCATCAATAGCGTAAATATTTTTCCATCTATTTTTTAAATGTCACGTCGCACCAATGGTTGACCTGTACTACTTTCGAAATAAAAGAACAGGCTTTTCGTTTATTATTTTTTTAACGTTTCTCCAAACACGCTCGTTGGACGGTTATAAAAAATTTTTAATCGTTCAATTTAACGACGTTCTTAATTAATATCTGAGAATTAAATTTTATTTTAATATACAATTTACATTAAAAAAAAAAAGAAGAAGAAAAAGAAGAAAAAGAATTGCATTTTCTACAAAGGATGCGATGCAAGATGATTTTCTCTCGATCATTGTTCAACTTATTAGTTCCAAATTTTTCTCCTTAATTATTGGCGCGCAGCGAACATATTCGTACGGCTGTTCCTACTTAATTAAGTAATTAGACCCGGTGAAAAAAATCGGAATGTCCGATCGCGAAAAAAGAAAGGCATTTCCGCGTTCGGGGCTGTGCTAGGCTCGTACGTTCGCACGCTACACGGCGACGGAAAATCATAATTCTCACCTACAAGTATTTATCGAAATCAGCCAATAAATTCCCATCTGCAATCTAAACCGGAAGCTAAAGGAATGCCAGTCGATCGGCCAAGAGAGAAGAAATTACACGCTTCGTGTCCTACTCGTGTAACCAGTCAACGTTAGGATTCTATTTTTATAAAACTCATTATGGTTTCCGTCGAACATTTTTATCGTTACTATGAGATGGCTTTTCTTGCGTCTAAGAGGTCGTGTTGCATCCTTTCGTTGAGCTACATAGCAGCGAATCTGATCGGCTCCACCTTTTGTTGATTTATTAATTTATTAATTTCAGAATCGGAACATAAGTGAAATTTACAGCTCGTGGAATTGACCAGTTTGGTTTCTGCGTGGCTCCAAGCGACGTAGAAGCTAAATTGTTTAATTCAATTTTTCGTAAATTTATTAATTCTAATATTAAAGTACTGATTTTTTAACAAATCGAACGATCAATGTTAACACTTTTAATTCTGAAGTTTGATCGCTGAAATCAAAGGAATACCGTTCCTTTTTTCCTCGGTTACTTAATTCGTTCGGGCGAAAGAGTTCAGCAAACGGAAAAAAAAGACAAAAAAATTCAATCTCAGCGAGTTGATTGAAACTGGAGTGAAAAATGGAAGAGTCGTCGTTCTTACGCGTCTACACGAAATATTTATCTATTGTGTATTGTTGCGGTAAAAATGATTACGAGGCAGGTCAACGACCACCTGATAAAACATTGAGAGGCGTGAAAGATCGAACATGAACGCATACCATCGACACAAAAACCAGTTTTATCGATTATGAAAGGTGTCTTTAATCGTTATCTGCCACGTCAATGCCATTCACCCTCGCTAGCTATCGAACCTGGCTTCGTAGAAGAATATTGTCTTCCATAATTTTAAAACACTTAAAACACCTTTGTAATTTATGTGAGAACCAACTCGATACTGTTCAAGGAACATTTATAATAACTGACCTTTAAAATTATTTTTTGAAGAATTATTATCTCTTATTCTTTATGTAAGAGTAAAGTGTGATAGTAAGTTTCACAAATTAATTTTGAAGCACAGTTAAATACAGAATTTTCATTATACCGTAAAAATGAATTTCTTAACGACGTTTTTATACAAGCTAAAATAAATAAGAAAATAAAACTTGCCGAGACATGTAATATAGAGAATAAAAATAAGCGCGTTTCTTGCGTAACTAAAACAGAAAATCTCGTTTCGCTGCAGTTTTAGTCTTCACGGTCTAGATTTGATATTTTATTTTAATTTCTTAACGCTGTGCAAATTTTAAAAAATTAGAAAAGAAAAAAGTAATAAAAATTACATCGGGACGATCGACAAAATTAATTATTTAAATTAAAATAAACGAAACGATGCGAACAAAAAATAACGTTCCAGATTAAACCATAAATGAAGAGCACTTCAATCAAAAATAAACTTAAACCAGATACACCTCAATTAAATTTTTTTCTTTTTTTTTTTTTTGTAATTTTTTCAAAGCAATATCATTTTCTCTCTGTTGAGGATCTAAATGGAATTAAGCACTGTCGCGTGCTTCCTACCGTAAAATAAGGTTGTGTCTTAATTATCGAACCAAAAGAAGAAAAAAAAGGTTAATTTGAATAGAAAATAAAATTATTTTCAATCATCCTTCTGGAAAGATGACAGACATATTTGGGTTAATCTCGAGCGAACGCTGACGCGAGGCGACAACTTAACAAGGGTGGAACCAGGTTTCTCGGAAAATGCATAATTCAACGATGGCACCGTGTAACGCTTTTGTAATTACTTTCCTCTCAGCCGCCCACGAAAATTATTCACCGACCGCGTCCTCGTGCCATCGTGAATTGTTTTGCATAAGTCGCTTGCGCGCGACGTGCTTCCATTTTTATTCGAGAAGCTGAGCTAGGAGTGGGCTTGTGTTTGAGTAAAGAACAATGATTTAAAACATGATTGGTGTTTATCATTCTGTGATGAAAGTGGTGAGAATTTTTGTAAATATTTAGGGATCACGGTTTAAAATTTAACTTACTGTTCTCTCGGATCCGTACGAAGTACCGCGCTATTAAATATTTGTTTAATAGATTATGCGTATTTATTTTTGCATTTACTTCTTTGATAGTGTTAATAGTCTTGCGTTTGCTTCTTTATTATATCTTAAGATTGAGAAAAAGATTGTTAAGAATACGAATATGTAGCATAAGTGAGAAGGGCAGCAGGGTTAAGAAAGTATATTTTACGGGTTTAAAATATTTAAGAAATTAGAAAATAATTTTAAAGGGAGATGGATGTGTAGTTTAACTAAAAAGTATAATAGGAATAATATTGCACATTTTGTAGGTCCAAAATATTTAAGAAATTAAAAAGAAAAATTTTAAGAAGGTACCAATGTGTAGTGTAAATAATTTATAAGTCTATAATATTTTTAAACTTGAAAAGAAAAATTTCAGAGGGATGTAAATGTGTAGTGTAAGCGAGGGCAGCGGAGTTAGTATTGTATATTTTGTAAGTCTAAAATATTTTAGAATTTAGAAAGAAAAATTTTAAAAAGGTACGAATGTGCAGTGTAAATAATTTATGTCTCAAATATTTTGAAATTTGAAAAGAAAAATTTCAAAGGGATATAAATGTGTAGTGTAAGCGAGGACAGCAGAGTTAGCATTGTATATTTTATAAGTCTAAAATATTTTATAATTATAAAATAATTTTAAAAGGATATGAATGTGTAGTGTCAATAAGAAGAGCAACAGGGATAACATTCTGTAACTTAGAAGTCTAAGTTTTGAAATTTGAAAAGAAAAATTTCAAATGGATATAAATGTGTAGTGTAAACGAAGATAGCAAAGTTAGCATTGTATATTTTATAAATCTAAAATATTTAATAATTAGAAAATAATTTTAAAGGAATATTTTATCAGAGCGCAATAATTCACGATCAATAATTAATTCTGAAGTTTACTAATTCTGAACAACCCCTATTACTACATTTATTTCCACATTTTTCTCCGTCACATCCTTCCACTACAGCCTCTGATTACGAACTACGAAACAAAGACTTTAAAAGCAAAAGAAAATCGCGACTCCGCATCGATCGATAAAATAAAAATAAAAACAAGAACTCCCCCTTTACCAATTGCATAATATATTGCGATACCTCAACAGGACACAAATGTATAGTGCAAGTAAGAAAAACGGCATGATTAATACTGGATATTTTGCAAGTAAAAAATATTCAAAAATTTAAGAAAAAAAATTTTAAAAGGATACGAATGTGTGGTATAAATAAGAAGAACAGCAGGGTTAAAACCAGTCAACCCATGAAAAGATACTCCAAATTCACAAACCACGTTGTATACCGTTTTACAACACTCATTTTTCTCGCACACATCCGTCCTACGAAACCGTCTCTCCCATAAATGAACTGAATTTATCCACGTCACGATCGTTCAGGAAATTCTCTCGTGAAATTCAACCATCTCACCGTTCCCCTCTTCATCTTTCCCCGTGGCTTCTTTTTCGCCAAGCGGATCGTTAAACTTACGAAACTTTCTTTTATGGACAAGCGGTCACGCGATCCAGTCGCTTCATCGTAGATGGATCGTCGTAATTAGGAACGTCTGCTATCGGTTCAAATTTTTTATTTATTTATTTTTTTTTCTCTGTCCCTTTTGCTCGCCGACCCGTTCGCCGAAGACTGGTACCGTCCAGCGGTATAATACGTTAGCCTAATCGTTGATTCGCTGTTTATATGGAATCAGGAAAACGTGACTTTAATGCGTGCTCGAAATTGAACGTTCAGTCGAGCTTCTCGCTTTATGGTACCACGATCGCGAAACAAATTGTCCAACGAAACGCGAGATTAGAAGCCTGCGCACGATTTCCTCTTATATACAGAGTTTATGGTTGCCTTGTTGGACGGAAGAGAAAAGGTCCTTGTTACGGAGACCGTTTCAAATTAAATGTCACAAAACATTGACCAGATTCTTTCTTAACGATCGATTTTAAAGGGTGATCAGTATTAACCTTTTGCACTCGTAAACCTTTTTTTAAGTTTCATAGGACTTATGAAAACCTAAAGCGCTGCTTTGTAAAGGAAAAGGAATTATGAATGTTTGGAATTTTTTATTTATTTGGTTACTTTGCCTTGTTTTAGGATGGATAGAAAAAAATCTTGAATTTACTAAAATACGAAATTTAAGTTAAAACTTTAAGTGCTGTTTTATAAAAAAGAAAAGGAGAGATTATAAATGTTTGGAATTTTTTATTTATTTGGTTAATTTTCTTTGTTTTAGGATGGATAAAAAGAAATCTTGAATTTACTAAAATACGAAATTTAAGTTAAAACTTTAAGTGCTGTTTTATAAAAAAAAAAAAAAGAGAGATTATAAATGTTTGGAATTTTTTATTTATTTGGTTAATTTTCTTTGTTTTAGGATGAATAGAAAGAAATTTTGAATTTACTAAAATATGAAATTTAAGTTAAAACTTTAAGTGCTGCTTTATAAAAAAGAAAAAGAGAGATTATAAATGTTTGGAATTTTTTATTTATTTGGTTAATTTGCTTTGTTTTAGGATGGATAAAAAGAAATCTTGAATTTACTAAAATACGAAATTTAAGTTAAAACTTAATCTCTGAAGAAAATTACACGTGTCTCTAAGGGGTAAGTGCTAAGGGTTAATTAAGTTTTGGAAAAATTTTGTGGCTACAATTTTATGATAGAAGTATGTCTACGGAAATGATGTTTGGAGAAAAAATGAAAGAAAGAAGGAACATATTTTTTATATAACAATATTATACATTATAATATTATATAATATTATATAACAATTCTGTGCCATAGAAAATGGTATATGATTTTAGCAAATGTTTACTTAATAATCTGAAAGCATATGCACGCGCTCTTTGAAGGCACAGGGTTAAGATACGACGATACTAATGATTGTAAAAATTTTTAATCGTGCTATAAATTCAAATTCTTTTATAATAAAAAAGAAATAATAATATTTGTGCGACGATACGAATAATTGTGAAAATTTTTAAATATTGTTAATCCAAATCTTTCTGCGATGAAGTTTCAATTATGCCGGAATTTTAATTATGCTAAAGTACAACGATGTACGCAAATTAAATTAATCGAAGATAAAAAATATAATTGGCAGATTCATAAAGTCGAAATCAAATTAAATTAGATTCAAAGCGATAAGTATATATTTCACGTTTATTTGAACGCTTTACTTTTTACAACACTATAATCTGGAGCATTTTACTTAGAATGTTATCCAAAGATTCTGTTACTGTATAAGGAGTAATTTCCCTCACCTTAATTCTCTGTTATTAAATCATTGCTCATTCCTATCTAACTGTACCAATTGCAGCGAAATAAATGTGAATTATAGTACAATTTACAGTCTTGTTAAAAAATTCCGTCCACCGTAAAAGGCGAAATTTCTTTCTTCGTAGTTCTCAATTAAATTGCCACCCGTTTCTATCTGAACCGTTTCACATTTATTCTACCTTTCTGACCAACCTCTTTACGAAATACTGTGCGTTTAAGTTACTAAACTTGATACCTTAATTATATATTAAATGATTAGTAGTAATACACCAACACACAATGCATGAAGCGATTCAAAGCAATAAATTGGCCACTTAAATCAATAATTAAAATCTGGAGCAATTCTAAATAAACTTGAAACTTTCAAACGCGTGATATTAAACAATCTTTAAGTTTCAGAACTTGACGAATGTTTAAATCAAATAACTTAAAATTTAAAAACTTTTAAAAGATTAATTTCTAAGACACTGAAACTTGAAAATCACTTAAGTACCTATCTAGAGCTACAGCTTGCGTTTAAAAAATTATTAAAAGCGAGACGAAAATTTATTAATTGAAATACATCTGTGATTCAGTCCACCGTGTATTCTTTAAAGTAATTACTAATCATTTAAGTAGATTAATATATTGTTTGTTACATTTAATAATTAAGAATAAAATACTTCACAAGACCACCGAAAATGTATTTACATTGAATTATTCAGAAAAAAAATTATTTCTCTTCACTATTATTTCATTTCAATTTTTATTAACGAATATCCTATCTTTTTAATACTCTAAAACGAGAACTACCGATAAATAAAGTACATTTATTCATACCGAAGAAATAAAAAAGAAAGGTATCTATGATGAACCAAATAATGCAAAGAAGACTAACTTCTATCCATACTTTTTAACACGTTAAACGTCAAATTTCCGTTTAGGCGTCGTTGGTTTCTGAGATCTGATAGTATCAATTTTAAACAATAATACCTTATAATTCATTAATAGATTCTATTATATCACATCAAACAAAGATACGACTTTCCTTCGCAGGTCTCTACAATTTTCTTCTTAAATTCTTAACAATTTTGCGACCAAATATTTTTGAATTAGTATCGCACCACACAGCCTAACGGAAAGTCGACCAAAATCGGCGTGGTGTTAAACGTGTTAACAGAAAATGACAGAAAATCTCTTAAAACGTCCCACGGCTAAATTTATAAAATTGCTACAAGAAAACACGAATCGGTCATTTTAACATCGACGGTTCTGATATTAAACAAACTGCCCTCTTCCTTATTAAATCTCCCAATTTAAATTACTCCTCTCAGCTTAACCTCTCGCCCTCCGAAACTCCAGACCTAATTAAACACCTCTATTTATAAAGACGTGTAATACAATAAACGCCTTTCTCGCCAAAAAGTATCCTTCATTTCCCTCGAATAATTGCCAGCACCGCGATATTTCTTCGCCGATGAGAACGCATTCTCCCCTTAATAAATTGCAATTTACGCCCGATTGCCTATCGGAGAAAAAGAAATATTTCCCTTCTCTGTTCCTTATTGTCCGTCGACGGACTTTATTCCTCCTTTTAGCCAAGAAATTTATGCCAGGATAACTCGCAGCCGGTTGAATAATTCGCGTCGAGTCGCGCGTTCGTCCCTCAAGCTGGATTTCGAGATCGTCTGTCGAAACCAAACGATCGAACCGCTCGGGACAGCTTAGCGAAGAGAATTCTGCAGCTTTCAGAAACACTGCCCACGGTGTGGAATAAATACGTCTGTCGACGGTCTGGCGTCGATGTTGTCGGTGCCAGGGAAAGGAAAAGCATTACGATACGCGGCCTGATGCACGTGATTTGTAACCGAGGCTCGCGAGCTTAAGCCGCCCGCCGAGCATTTTTCGTTTCTTTATGCCCGGCCATTATCGTTACTCTGCCGCTGAGAATAAATTCTTTTTACGCGAATTCGTATCGCGAGGAAACGACGCGTTGGTTAATTGCCGCTTATAATTTGTTCGGGGCTCGTTGGACGGTTCTGTAATTGAGTGTACGAAGAGGTTTGTTGAGAATGGAATACAGTTTCTTGTTTTTATTTTCTTTTTTATTTATTTATTTTTTTTCCGTACTGGTGGTGTAAAAAGTGTGCGAGATAACGAATGAGAAGTTTCATGAAGCGAATTGGATCTCGTAATTGGGTTCTTCAAAAAATGAGTCTACGGTTTTGTTTAACTCCGATGTTGTTGGTTTTGTATGACTTGAAATGAAGATTGATTTTGTATGAATGTTTAATTTTGCAAATTTGCTTCTTTAATATTGTGTGTTTTGTAGGTAAATATTTTGAAATTAAAAAGAGTGTGTAGTGTAAGTGAAGAGGATAGTAGAATTGATATTGTATATTTTAGGAGTAGGAAATATTTGAAAATTTGAAAAGAAAAATTGTAGAGGGATGTAAATCAATAACTATAATTATACGAGTATTTATTTAAATTGTTTAAATTATATATATCCATAAATATAATTTGATTCGGTTACTTTAGAAATCGCATGAATTTTGGGCGCAATTATAGTTATGAGTT
>SMSQ01020704.1:0-14447 GCA_019453375.1 Ctenoplectra terminalis | reverse complement strand
GCGGCCTAAACGGAAAGTCTAGTGTCAGCCACCGATGGCTGACGTGGCGCTCAACGTGTTAATATATACTATAATAATATAACGAATGTTGTCATTTGTTTTCTATATTCACGATAATCTACGATTTTGTTTTTTAAACGTATACCATATTTCCGAACGGATGGAGTATTATAAAACGTGTTGGCATCTCGATGCTAAATAATCGGCTCCACGCAAACTGTGGGAATAAACACCAGCCTAATCTATATCGCTCGATTTTGTCTTCAACAAATATCCATCTCGCTAAAACTGTATTAGCGTTCCACAGAGAGGAAGAGAGAAGATTATTATGCAACGAGAAAAACAGTCATGAAAGCAGCCGGAGGTGTCGGAAGCAGCTCGGACGATAAGTACACAGTTTTCGTTTTACGCGATTTAACGTGCATTTTTCTTCGCCAACGGGACAAGAAATCGTGAAACGCGAACACGATGCTGATACAGTGTGCATCGAGTGCTAAAAACCCTCTCGAGTCCGGCCATGCAAACGAGAACTCGAAAGAAAAAGGGGGTGGGGGACAGCCATGCATTTTATTTAGCGACTTCTATGAGATTACGTGAAACTTCTTGCTACAGTCGCGAGGTGAACTTATGGAAGGCAATTAAGAACTCCTCGTGTTCTGCTCGTTTTTTTCTTTTTTTTTTGCTTCTTCCTCCTTTGTCTTTTAAGTTACATTTCTCCCTGCTTCATACTGCGAGCGGAATTATTTTCGTGAATTTGAAAAACGATGTCTGAGACGTGTTCCTTTTTGTAGCAGCAGCATAGTTCCAGTAAATTAACCCTCTGTAGCCCGAATTTTGTCTGCTTACCGGAGAAAAAATTACGATTGATCACAGTTTTTCACTTTGATTCGTAAATGTTTTAACTAATAATTACTGTAGATGGATCGTGGTGTCGCTACGGTGATACAGTAATCAAATTTAATAGCGCAGTGATAACTAAACATAATGTAAGGATGGTCCAAAACGGGGATAGGGCAAAATACGGCAAAACACAAAAGTCTGAAAAAGATTATTTTATTCCAAACCGTCTCCTACCGCGGGCTTAGCTAGACTGCCTTTTCTCTTTTTTCTTAGTACGTTTTCGGAAAACCCGGGCCCCACCACTAGAGCGGGCCATGTGCATTTCTGCTCAGCCGATTTTCCAGACCCTTGGCGACCAAGCGTCTCACTCAGGCAGTATCATAAATTAACCCTCATAAAGGGCCTTGGTGCCGTAGGCGCTCTTACGACTTACAATAATTAATTTATTAAAATACAGATACATCAATTTGTAACTTTTAAATCAGACGGTCCCATAGAGGGTTAACTTTCGTATATCCTTTGTTTTCTCAGTTCGGTCTGTTTCTCGGTGTCACATTGACGCGATGGTAAAAAAAAATCGATAGAGTGAAAGGATGAATGGTTAAATTAAAAAATTCTTTTATCGATGAATATCTGGGCGTTCAGGAATTAAATTGTTCGCATAGTTGGTAAATAATAAAGAGAAGGGCAAGGAATATTTTTCTTTTAGATTCAGCGTAACTTTGTATGAAAAAGAAATATTTTAATCGACACGATACATTCTTTTTTTTCGAGATTCAAATTTTATTTACGAAACGAGTGTGTAATTGTGTCGATGAAAAATTTGGTTATCGTAGCACGTAATTTTCGCGAACTCTACAAGGATTATATTCTCTGAACAAAATACCTTAACACCTCTGGATGATCAAACTTCAAGTCTAAACTACTTTAACACTAAGTATCGAAGAAATCAGAATGATAGACATTTGAGAAAAATACATAATGCGAGAGAAACAAATTTTTAACATTAAATCTACCGACAATTAAAGTAGACCTATTTATACCTCAGGAAATAAAAATGATAGGTGTTCTAAAAAATGCATAACCTCAGGAAAACAAATCTTTATCTATATTTTTTACAGAAAATCATGAAAAATCCTCCAAATTGCATCATTGTAAATTTATAGAATTTCTATGACAAGTTACAAGCCGATCATTTTGACCGCTTTGGTAATTTTAGTGTTAAAAATGCATCGTTAAAGATTTACATAATTTCTATGAGAAATTTCAGTTGTCATTTAACCGCTTTGGTAGTTTCAGTGTTAAAGTCTTTATCAATCTTCATCAATCGTAACGTTAACACTTTGCTGACCGGTGACGAATTAACTCGTCTTTTCGTCCTTTCGAACCTAAATTACGTTGATAATAAAAATCAGGTTTCCAAATTCTCCAAAATAAATGCTTTCTTCAGCAGTCGTGATAAAATTTATTGCAGTTTATTCAGAACGTTTTACTTCCATATTCAATTACAAAATAATAGCCGGTGACATGACGTAGTTTCGATGTGAAATTCCCGGTCAACAAAGTGTTAAAAAAAGAAGAACCACGGAAAAACGACCCATTTGACCAATTTGAGTCCGCCGAACATCGCTCGGAACAACACTTCCCATGCACCAGTTGTCGCGAAAAAGCTGCAGGGACCCGTTTCGAAACTAGGTCGGTGCGACTTGGCGCGGAAGGTCAGCGTTGCGTTTAGAAGAAAAGAGGAGAAGGAACGAGCTGAAGGAGGTCCGCTTTAGAAGGGGAAATTTCACGAGCGAAAGGGTACAAAAGGTCGGAAGAAAGGGGATCGGGTAACCTTGTCACGCGAAGAATGACAGTGAAGAGGGTAAAAAAGAAAAAAAAAAAAGAAAAGAAAAAGAAAGAAAGGAAAAAGAAATTCGTTCCCTGAAGCAGACGTCCTTCGAGGCCAGCGAGAGCACTTTTTAGCTGCGGTCTTCTCAGCGCGAAAACGCTGCCTGGTAAAATGCTAATTACCTCGCGGAGGTTGTTTCCTGCGTGTAAAGATGCATAAAACGGGACCGAGGGTAGCGACCCCTCGCGTTGCATGTATATTGATATAGTTTTCATGTCCTCTCGATTACCTCGCCCCTGAGTCTTGCCACTTGTGTCGTTCTGTGAGAAGTTCTTTGACCTTATGCTATTTCTCGTGAAATGGTTTCTTTCTTTTTTTTGTGGTGATGTTAAATAGGTTTTTTTTTGCATTTTTTAAATAGGTTATTTAGTTCTTTGAGAAGGCTTCGAGTTTGTTGCAACTCAATTTTGGATTCGCTGTAAGTGGGTGGATTCGTTTGTATTTTAGAAATTGATCGTTCTTTTTGGTAATTGTATGATGGGAAAGAAGGTTTCTGAAGATTTTATGTGCGGTCAGTTGTTCGTGGAATTTTGCTATTTCTCGTGGAATGATTCCTTTTTTTTTAATGGTACTTTTGAATTAATTTTTCTCTGCATTTTTTAAATAGGTTATTTATTTTTTTGAGAAGGTTTCGAAGTTATTGCATCTCAATTTTAGATTCACTGTAAATAGGCAGATACAGTTGTTTGTATTTTAGGAATTGGTCGTTCTTTTTGGTAATTCTATGATAGGAAAGAAAGTTTTTAAAGATTTCATGTGCGATCAGTTGTTTGCGGATTTTTGCTATTTCTCGTGGAACGGTTTCTTTTTTTTATGGTGCTTTTAAATAGATTTTTTTCTACATTTTTTAAATAAGTTATTTATTTCTTTGAGAAGGCTTCGAGGTTGTTGCAATTCAATTTTGAATTCGCTGTAAGTGGGTGGATTCGTTTGTATTTTAGAAATTGATTGTTCTTTTTGGTAATTGTATGATGGGAAAGAAGGTTTCTGAAGATTTTATGTGCGATCAGTTGTTCATGAAATTTTGCTATTTCTCGTGGAATGATTCCTTTTTTTTTAATGGTGCTTTTAAATTAATTTTTCTCTGCATTTTTTAAATAGGTTATTTAGTTCTTTGAGAAAGCTTCGAGGTTGTTGCAACTCGATTTTAGATTCGCTGTAAGTAGACAGATGGAATCGTTTGTATGTTAGAAATTGGTCGTTCTTTTTCGTAATTGTATGATAAGAAAACTGTTTCTGAAGGTTTTATATGCGATCAGTTGTTCCTGCATTTTTGCTATTTCTCATGGAACGGTTCCTTTTTTTTATGGTGCTCTTAAATAGACTTTTCCTACATTTTTTAAATAGGATATTTAACTCTTTGAGAAGGCTTCGAAGTTATTGCATCTCAATTTTAAATTCGCTGTAAATAGGCAGATGGAATCGTTTGTATTTTATAAATTGGCTATTCTTTTTCGTAATTGTATGATAGGAAGGTTTTTAAAAGTTTCATTTTCATGCAACCTCTCTTTCTTATAAATATAATTTAACAAATAGAAGCTAGATAAGCCATGATTCTGCTTACTCCCTGCCTTCTGTGTATCTTCATATCTTCGTGCGTTCCATAAATGTACAGAAATACTCAGTCCAGTGACAGAGCGAGATTGCCGCTCTAAGCTCGTCTCGCGATCCCAGTAATTATCCCAGCTATGAATTTTCCCGATTGACCGAATTGCACAATTCACGAATCCACCATAAGAGAGTCGATACGAAATTACCCGATAATTAATTCACCGAACGTTTCTACGATCACACCAGGTATTCCTGTTTTAACAGTCGATACTTACCAATGCAGCTAGCCAGAGCACCGAGAATATCACTGGTACGCTTGGCTAGTTAGACAATGTTTTGCATACGGGATAAATTGTCGGTGTTCGACGGATTCCAAGATTCCACGATGAGAATTCGATGACGTCCTTGGGAGGAAGCATAGGACCGCGCGAACCAAGCTCTTCGAGAACCGATTCGGTCGATGTTTGCTTCCCTTAAGGGTTATTCTGTTCCAAACGTCCCTGGAATGCGCGGTATTCGCTCGAATGCCGTTGTTTCCGGTCTTATGTCTCCTGTGCTTTCATTTCCTCGCGGACCGCGGGTCTGAGCCAAAACTCGTCCCTTTACATTGTGCTTGCATAATCGATTACGTAAGTTGAGTTAGTTACATAATCGATCGTGACTCCGTTGGTCGATCGTCGAGATCTACAAGCGTAAGCTTTGTTAGAACATGTGTGGTACTTGTACAGGGTGTCCCAAACAAAGCGAAGGACCCTTAACACTAGATTTACGGAACCCTTCGATTTGGCGCAGTTCGGAATTCGTGTTTAAGTTTGACAACTCTAAATACGTAAACTCGAAATTGAATTTATATACGGGAAACGTGGCGAGTAAATCTCTGATCAGAGTCTACCGATTTGAAGTAGAGTTAATTAATGATATTACAAAAAATATGTAATTTAATGTATCTGTATCAAAGGTGTGATTTTTTAGATGATTTTAAGTTTTCCTTTTGAGAAAATGTCAAATTCGGCTTCGTTGACGAGTTATTAACCCTTCGCACTCGGCTGGCGCCGCTGTGGCGAAATGCATAATTTTCTTCAGAGATTATGTTTTTAATTAGATTCTATATTTTCATCGATTCAAACACTTCTTTTATCTTAAAATAAGAGTAAATTAACCAAATGAATAAGAAATCGTAAACATTTATAATTTTCTTTCTTTCCAAAAGAACAATTCAAGTTTTCACAATAGTTTTTAAGTTTCCTTTGAAAACTTAAGAAACTTAAAAAACATTAAAAAGTCTTCGAGTGCAAAGGGTTAATGAAAAATAATGACCAATCACGGAGCGAGAAAGATTTTGTTGTTCGTTGATACTGTTTAGTGATTTTGTGGTTAATATACGGATTAAAAAGTATTTGATCAAATACATCAGTCGCGCATGAATTTCAGCCAGTGACTTCTGAAAGATTACTCGAAGCAGAATTGCAAAGCTTAAAATTTAATATTAACCCTTTTGGGGTATTTGCTCGAAGCAAATTCAGTGGAAAGAACGTATCGCGTGTAAAAAGAAGAAAACTTAAAAATTCTTTAATTGGAATAACGGCCGTAGCGATGGCGTCGAGTGTTAAAGTGTTGAAGAACAAACAGCTCTCGTATCTTACAACTCTGAACAATATCCAGGAATCGCGGGTGCGAATAACATTCGTATAATGGAGACACTGATGCATAATAACACCGACACAGAGTTAATTACCGAGGAAACCAGGTGACCAATGTTCCAGCCATATTTCCCATCGCGCCACTCGTCCCATGCTTCTTCATTAATTAGTGTGTCAGCTTCTCATTGCATTTGCTCTCCGCTCTCGAAGAACAATACTACTGGTACCAGCGAAATGTGGCATTAGTCTTATTACTATGTTAAAAAAAAAAAAACAAACAAACAAACATACGAACAAAAAATTCATCCCGGTAATTAACTAATTACTCTGGCTGCTAATGAACGAATGAGAGAGGCGCGTTGTGTACCGATTTTAGAATTTTGTGGAGTATTAACGATATGATGAATCTGTTTTCGAGTCGGATGATGAATTTGGAGAAAAAATTGGTTAAATACAGCCGCCACCAATTTTTTTTTTTTTTTTTTTTTTTTTTTCTAAATTCGCGCGTATCATTTTTTTTCATTTTTTCCTTTTTACACCGCTGCTTGTAATGTTGGATGCTTCGAACAGCTTTTTCATTAAAGTTCCGTGAATTAAAAAAAAATAATAATGAACCGGGAAAAAGTTGACGCATTCATCACACACGATCGCATTCAAACTGAAGCCCAACACGTAACGCAAACCAAACTTTTTCCCCTCTGTAACGCAACCTTTCTACGCAATTACCTCAAACGAACCAAAAACCGACTGAAACGAAACTTCTGGCCCGTGCCAATTTTCATTAGGCCAGAAATTGAATTCAACCGGCGTTCGAAAAGGTCCCGGAGCCCGCGCCTGTTATCAGTTTTACACGGTCGATTATTATTCACGGAAGCGATCTCAGGTTCGTCGAGGAATTACATCGATTCTCCAACAATTTCCATTCCTTTCTAGAATCACTGGAATAAAAAAGGAAAAAAAAAGAGATGACGAAAGAGAAAAAAAAAAGAAAAGAGAAGAAAAAACGAGAAAAGTTTAAAAGAAGAAGAGGAAACGGAACTGGAGTCTCCAACTACCGGATGAAGGTCCGTCGACGAATCACGTATCCGACTCTTTCACTGCATGACTTATCAACCCGGCTGTCTTGCCTTTTCCAATTTTATCTGCTTCCCTCGAACGAAATTGACGGGCTCATTACCGTTTTACGCTCCGTGAATATCACGACAGGATTTTGTGCGAACCCGGAAGCACGTGCTCCTCGCTCTCACTGGATGGGAGACATTGCTATTCACCAACGTGGCGTAGAATACTCGTTTTCTGCTCTTCGTCACGGTTTCGCGCCAACACGGATTCATTCTGGAGGTTTCACCCATTCCCATGGATTGACGGGGACCGTCAATTTGTCACTTGGAAAAATGCTTCGATCGTGTCTTATCGAACGAAGATGCCACCGGATGGCTGACTTGGCAGCGTCGAAAGAGGGATCGCGTTGAAAAGGTACTTGGGCAGGGTTTCTTGAACGTTAGATAGTGTGATTCGTCGGTGAGAGAGATTTGTTTAAGGGGGTTGGTTGTGTTTGCTTGATAGCAGTGTAAGGTTCCTTGGGATATTTTAGTGGTGGAGGTTCTTAACTCTTTGTTTTGCTATTATTTCGACAGATACGTATGTTAGCGATAGCTATCCGCTATTTTAATTCTTCTTAATTTTTAAAATGGTAGGTTGAGAATAATTTTTAAAACGGCAGGTCGAAAATCATTTTTAAAATGGTAGGTTGATAATAATTTTTAAAACGGTAGGTTGAGAATAATTTTTAAAAGGGCGAGTCGAGAATAATTTTTAAAACGATAGGTCTATACGCAAAAAATATACTAAGTTTCTGTTAATAAAAATCAATTTACGAAAAAAGGAACTCGATTTTAATCAACTCTATGTTTAAAAGATCCAATTGGTGTCCGTAAATCTGGTATTTAAAATTGAGATTATTTCGAGAGGTTTAGGTTTCAATTTGTATCCGAACGTAAATCCAAATTTTAGCTCAAATTTTACATATAACGATGAATTTAATACTAAATACTGACAAGAATTATTTAGTATTTTCATAAATGTAAATTTTAAAAAACCTTTTCTCTAAAATTTGCATCTTTTAAACCGCATACATTATTAACTTGTAATATTCTTCGACACTATTTAAAATCCTAATCGAGGAAAGAAAATATACACATATCGTCCGTTCATTCAGTACGAATTCATTCAATCCGATTCATCGATCCACGGGTTAGGAATTAATACGTCGAATTAATTGCTAGTCGGTAACTAGGTCGTCGGACATGAGTTGTACTCGCATTATAGCATAGAAGGGTGTCGATTCGGTGCAGGGTACGTACTTGTTAGTTGGAGCGAGGCTGATTATTCAGCGGAGAACGCGCAGTTGCTCTTCGTTGAAATGAGTTTCGATTTCCAGGAAACGCGGTATCGTATCGTGGAATTGGCACGAGTAACGGGACGATAGGTATCGAGCTAGTTGCGATTAAATTACTCGCTCGATGCTCGTAATCTCGTTAACGGGACCTCGTGAATGGGAAAAATTGTTTCGATTACGAAAGTTGTTGTCGACCCACGTGAACGAATGGAGATGTCGATGGTGGCTAAATGGCATTTCGTTTCAACCTTCATCCACCCCTAATTTTTCCAATTTAATTTGTCCTTTGGTATCAAATTAACGCTATAAAAAAAAATCAGTAGTAAAATAAAAGAATAAATGCTTAACGTGGACAAATTTTTTAAATTATTTTATCGGAAATGAAAGGAATATTGCAATTGGGTTAACTTTAGCACGGTCTTCAACATTTTATCGATTCGATTATACTTTAATTTCATAAAAAAAAAATTTCTATAGCATATAATTGAAAGAATTGATAATAATAAGAATTGGTAATAAGAATTGATTTTAATCCTATATTGATAATAATAAAATTTATTCTAATCCTATATTGATAATAATAAAATTGATTCTAATCCTATATTGATAATAATAAATTTGATTCTAATTCTGTATTGATAATAATGAGAATTGATTCTAATCCTATATTGATAATAATAAAATTGAGTCTAATCCTATATTGATAATAATAAGAATTGATTCTAATCCTATATTGATAATAATAAATTTGATTCTAATCCTATATTGATAATAATAAAATTTATTCTAATCCTATATTGATAATAATAAAATTTATTCTAATCCAATATTGATAATAATAATTAAGAATAATAAGAATTGATCTAAGCGACTCTTACAGTATTAATTTTTCAAATTGATACTGTCAGTTCTGAGAAACCAATGAATATCTAAACGAAAATTTCAGCGTGGGTCCGTAGAGACCGGTGTGGCGCTGAACGCGTTAATTTTTACGTACCACTGTTGGATTGATTAAAATTCTTATCGTTCGTTAATTACGGGGTCCATGGCGTCGAGATAACGGGAACGGAACGTCAAGAAGGTACATTCTGTATACCCTGATACGGTGATTCCTGGGAGGCGAATGAATCATTCTTACACGCACGCGACAACTTCGTAATGATGTCTAATTTAATGTCCGCACGCGACACTGAGCGATCGTGACCATCAGTTACGGTTTGCAAAGTTTCACAGGATTCACCGGTGCGAAACGCGGAAACTCGGCCGCGTGAACCGGAAGTACGCGCGGAAAAGTTCAATTTTCATCCGATCGATCGGCGTCCGATAAACGAACGACGAGACCGTGTGTGGATTATTTCGAAACGTTGCGTAAACTCGATCTCTCGATTTATCATACACAACAGCGTTTTTTTTTTTTTCTTTTTTTTTTTAGAGCTTCGAATATTGTGATCTCTGTGTTTCTGTTTTTTTTAAATAATGCTCGGTCGAGTGTTTGCGTTGGAGACAATTTATTCTGAACTTTAGGAATTCTGAACTTTGGGAATTAGAGAAAATCTCCTATTTATTCATTATGTTATTT
The DNA here is from genome assembly GCA_019453375.1 of Ctenoplectra terminalis. NCBI lineage: Eukaryota > Metazoa > Arthropoda > Insecta > Hymenoptera > Apidae > Ctenoplectra > Ctenoplectra terminalis. The sequence continues at coordinate 4,545 of SMSQ01020704.1, read as the reverse complement.
CCAGAAAAGAAAATACCACGAAAAATTTAATTCCAACTTATCTTTTTCGGTACAAATACTATTCTACGAGAAAAACTTTCAACAAAAATTAATATTTTTCCGAGTGGTCCCAATTAAAATGTGTAGATGCTGTAAATCATGATATCGCTTCGATCTCGCGCAGAATCGTTTTTCGCTTCGAAGACGCCGATTGCTCGACAGCCTCTCGGAATCGTTGAGATCGCAGTCGTCCTGTGTAAATAATTAACGCGTTAACCGAAGGCATTAACGCGTAATTGCTGGTGACTAACAACTTGGTGAGCTTGTCGCTAGCACCTTCGCCTCTTGGTTGCGCATTATGCGGACAGACCTTCGGAGCCGGTTTATGAATTCCGCCCCTGTTTACTTTCTTTCGGTTCCTCCCTCGCCTCTGGAGGAAACTCTTTCAGCGAACTAGTCGAGCCACGGTTTTTTAGAGGCTTACCGTGACCTAGAACAAAGTTGAGTGAAATTGTTGGTAACTGTATCGAACACGGTTACTCGGTTATATTTCGTGGAACATAATTCGTTACGGTGGTTCAAAGGAAAGAAGTTGGAAGAAACTTTGTTCATTGATGGGGATTAATGAGAATATTTTACGAATTTTTTAGTTTCTTTGTAAGTTTTTTTTTTTAAGTCATTCGTGGATATGTATACGTTTAGTTTTCTTTTTAATTTTTTTTTTTTTTTGTACCTATATACGTGGATGTATAATTACATATATATATAGTAGAGATTATATTAGAGATTATTATATATAGATATTTCTATTAGCTTTTTTTCTTATTTTTTTTTTTTTTTGTTTTTTTGTATTTTTGCAGTAGGTATCGATTTGAAATTAGGAAAATATGGTTGAACACAAAGTTAGATCATTCTTTTGGAATTTTAGAAATAAATTATCCCTTGAGAGATTAAAAATATTGTTTTTTTATCTTTTATTTTACTTCGTTGAGTAGCTGTTGACTTGAAGTGAGTGGAATATGATTAAACAGAAAATTAGATCGTTCTTTTCTAATTTTACAAAGAAATCATCCCTTGAGAGATTTAAAATATTGGTTTTTTATTCTTTTATTTGGATTGCTCAGTAGTTGTTGATTTAAGGCGAATAAAATGTGATTAAACATAGAAAAAAATATAAACGACCTCTATTATTTTTCAAAGGTTATTTAAACGGTACCGATCGAGCAATTCTACTAATTGCACACGTGTAGCCACCATTATTAATTAATTATACGAACCTGAAACCGAGAAAGGTGCTTGTGGTTAAACTCGACCGAACCCAAGCCCGTGTGGTTCTTTTAATTAAGAAAAATCAACTTTCTTAGCGACGTTGCTCGGTTACCGCGAAATGTTCGTCAATTTATGAACGTGGCTGTCGAGGGGAAGAATTTGCAAAATAATCACACGGTTTCTTTCATTCAGAAAGTCAAACTTGGCCTCTCGCTGAGGAGGTTAAAAGAAAACAAGAAGCAAACGGAGAAGAAAAAAAAAAGAACTAAAGTAGAAGCAAGTGGCACGAAATTAATTAAAACGATACAGCCTTAGAAATAGGAATAAATTAAGCACGTCTCGGCGGCGCTCGGTGAAAACAAAATTTTCTCGAAAAAAATGACGACCCGGCCTCCTTTAATTAAAGAACCCCTGCTGTCTCAAGTCTCGCCTTAGTTCCTCGCAACAATCACTCCTTTTATTCGCCGATAAACAGTTAAAAAATCAAGTCCGGAATTTTCGTGAAAATATCGATCTTTAACAAAATATATTAAATTTTTCTACATTCTTTTCTATATTCCTTTTCTAATTAATAAAAATACATTTTATTCTTCAAGCCTGCTGTTTCTGATTCTTTAAATCTTAGCCCTTATTTTCATTAGTCGTTTATAAATTTGACGCCATGAGTCTCAAATAGATATAAATTTAATAGCGACTGTAATAAAATAGGCTGACTCTCTATAGCCCGAATTTTGTCTGCTTATCGGAGAATGTTTTAACTACAAAATTAATTTTTAAAAATATAGATACATCAGTTCGTAAAGTCACACAGTCCCATAGAGGGTTAATCTGTATCTGCCACGAGAAAACTGTAAAATATGTGGACTTCTGAAGCTAACCAATACGTAACCAACTCGTGAAGTGAGTGGTTCCCCAGTTCTTCCTCTTCGTCTCGTAGCTCCTAAAAATTTGCCACCGTGCTCCCATAGGGCTCCATACCTAGTCATACAACCTCTCATAGAGGGTCAATCTGTTTCTGCCACAAGAAAACTGTAAAATATGTGGACTTCTGAAGCTAACCAATACGTAACCAACTCGTGAAGTTAGTGGTTCCCCAATTCTTCCTCTTCGTCTCGTAGCTCCTGAAAATTTGCCACCGTGCTCCCATAGGGCTCCATACCTAGTCATACAGCCTCTCATAGAGGGTCAATCTGTTTCTACTACAAGAAAACTGTAAAATATGTGGACTTCTGAAGCTAACCAATACGTAACCAACTCGTGAAGTTAGTGGTTCCCCAATTCTTCCTCTTCGTCTCGTAGCTCCTAAAAATTTGCCATCGCGCTCCCATAGCACCTCATACCTAATCACACAGCCTCCCATTGAGAAACGCTGTCCTACACGACAGGTAGGCGAGCGAAAAAATCGAATGAACACGCCAAGAGAGGGGCTAGATCAGCCCGATCGAGGGTGCTCCTCGATCCACGGTAGAGCACGAGGGGATGGCTCGAGTATCCCTCGCGAGCCCGGTGAAATCCTGTTCCGCGCTTCCCGTCGAAGAGCACTCGAGCCGGTCGCGGCACAAAGGCCTCGGTTGCTTCCCCTCTGAACTTATCTCCACTCACGGTTCCGCGTTCCAGGTTCGCCGTTATTTGCTCTTTCGATTCATTTTCCAATGTCTACCCAATTTCCACGGCGTATCGAGCCTGCTGCTTCGCTGGCAGCCAGGAGGAACGACCAGAGAAAGAGAGGAATAAGAGGTAGCCGCTTTGTTTGCGAGAGTGAAAGGCGAATGGGAATAACGAAGTACGAGAAGGGAGGCGCTTGACCAGGTTCGAAAGACAGGGCAACGAGGAAAGTCTGGGTGATAGTTGGTTCCATTCAAGGAAATTCCAATAAATACCCATTTGTCGGTGGATATTCGATTTTATGCGAGCGGTCCGGAAAAGTTGAGGCACCGTGCGCGAAGATCAGGGTCCCCATTTTCGTGATCCATTTCGCGATCGACGATGATGAATGCGGGTTTGCTGCTTCATTCAGAGTTGTGGTGGAGAGGGGTTCGTTGCCCCCATGGTGATTCTTCTTCGTTTTTTTCTTGCCTCCATCGGTGGGTTCGGTGATTTGAAAGGTCGGAGCGAGATTTCCACCTGGTTCGATTAGGGGATTCGGTGCGGGCTTTGATTTGGTACGTTCGGCGAGCGAACTTATGATGCAGTCGCGATTCGTAGGTTGGGAAAAATAATTGGATATTCGGTTTAAAAAATTTGTCGATTTATTCTGGAAATTAATATTGTTGTTCAGCACTTGGATATCGATATTGATGTGCGTGAAGAGGGGGATGTTTTGTTCTTCGTGGATTCTTTTGAGATTTAGTTTTCCGGATGTTCCCAAAATATTTGGAAGCGCGCAGGAATGTTTGATTTTTTATATAATATATTTCAATATTCAAAGAATTTGGGTCAATGATAAATAGACTGAGGATTTTGGTGGAAGTTGGAAAAAATTATTATTTGAAGACACAAGAAATGCACAGAATTCACGCAAGACACAAAAAATACACAGAATTCACATAATGAACAGAAATACATTAAAGACATAAAAAATTCACATAATGAACAGAAATACTTTGATAAAACAAAAAATACACAGAATTCACGTAATGAACAGAAATACGTAGAATTCACATAATGAACAGAAATACTTTGATAAAACAAAAAATACACAGAATTCACATAATGAACAGAAATACTTTGATAATACAAAAAATACACAGAATTCACGTAATAAACAGAAATACACAGAATTCACATAATGAACAAAAATACATAGCATTCACATAATAAACAGAAATACTTATTACAAAATCACGAATAAAACTATTTACTGTCCTTAAATTTTAAGACATTTAAGAACTAATAAAATCGTTATAATATTTCTTTGTCTATGTTCTATTTCTTTTTTTTTTTTTTAAATTATATTCATAAATGCATGAACTTGAACAAAAACCCTCCGTCTACGTATAATGCAGCAATCAGCGAACGCGTACCCTTTTGTAGTTGTCAAACGCGCGATGTTTGAATTACTCGAAGGGCCATGTTTGTTTTACTGCTCGAGCAAGGTTTGCGAGTTAGAGTACCGTTTGATGCTTCATGATTTTGTGGAACAGTATTCGAAGATTTTGGCGAATGGTTACGTTTCTTGAATGAACGTTGATTGATGATTGTGAACGGGGTGGATTGGATCGAGCGTTGGATTGTTTTCGGAGCGAATGGCGTGCACTGTGGATTGGGGAATTCGAGGTTTTGTTTCTGTGAAGAGGC
>SMSQ01020699.1:0-17465 GCA_019453375.1 Ctenoplectra terminalis | reverse complement strand
ATTTACAAATAGTAATAAAGTGCGTATAACACAAATTATTTTAAATTAAAATTTTCTGTGTACAGTGGAATTTAATAGCACGGTATACTTGGTACAAGAAAATTTAATTCAATAACGCATGTAAAATTCATCCTAAATAAATGGTTAAATAATTAGTAATTATAAAGCCATATATCTCTACGAACTTTATAAAAATGAATAAACTCTCCGTCTAAGAGAATTAAAAAATCCCTCATAGGGTCAACATATATTAAAAAATTTTAAGGTCAGTCTCATGGCGCACATCATATTCTACTTATCCCTCTATAGCCCGAATTTTGTCTGCTTATTGGAGAAAACATTTTTCACTTTGATTTGAAAATGTTTTAACTAATAATTACTGTAGATGTATCGCGGTGTCGCTACAGTAATACAGTAATCAGATTTAATAGCGCAGTGATAACTAAACAGAATTAATTTTTTCAAATATAGATACATCAGTTTGTAACTTTTAAGTCACACGGTCCCATAGAGAGTTATCATAGAAACAATCAACTCGACCACTCAAACATTTTCCATTCGATCATCCATAGAAACGACAAAAAAAAAGAAAAAAAATTTAATAAAACCAATATATCACGTACAGAACGTTCCGAAGGGTCTGAAAATCCCATTTGCCGCGAACGTGTGTGTATTCACGAACTCCATGATCCCGATCATAATGTAAACCGCTTTCGTACGAAACGTCTCGAGTCCCCTTGATTTTTCCATGTCGGACTAAAGGGGCAGCTTCTGTGACACCGAGAAAGGGATCCTTTTCAATTTCAAGGCTCTTTGAGCGACAGGAAGACGAGGTGATCGAGCGAATCTCATCGAACGACCCGATAACGAGCGCTTCTCACGTCAGAACTCGAAATGCTCGCTTGTTCCTAAGGGTCGTCGTCGTCGTCGTCGTCGTAGTCGTTCCAACAGAGATCCTCTGGCGATAACCGTGGAACAGAATCAGAAGATATACGTGACCTCCCGACGCGACAACAAGCGCAGAGTCTCGGGAAAAGAAGAATATATCCTCGGTCTCTGGAGCTCGGCGCACTGCTAACCCAGTGAAAGTTTCGTTGACGGATAAATTGACAGATTACCTTGCAGCTGCCTGGCTGCGCCACGAAACTCCGTGGCTGATGGTTTCCTCTTTAGCCCACCAAAGACTGATGTGACTTTGTTACCACGGAGCACGATGTCACTCCATTTTCTTCGAATGGGAAACAAGGTTGGCATATCCACCTGCGTCAAGAGATTTGAGGGAGTGTTGATCCACTGCTGCTTGCCTTCGTGTCATCGATCTCCGATAAAGGAAGTGTTTTGGGACTTGATTAACATATCGAGGTCGGAGATTTGTGGCGGAGTATTGGTACTTTTTAGGCGAAAAGTTGAAATATCGGTATGAAATCTCGTTTTCTTCAAGTAATATTTTAACCACAAGTAGTTTGTTTAGAAACATCTAGTGCAATATTTGACTGAAATAATTTCTATGTTTCTAATAACTTTATTATTTCAGATTTATAAAAATTGGGTCAAAGATTCAAAATTCTCATTTTTTGTGCATAATTTGCATAATTTCTCACTTTATAAAACATACAGAGCGTAGATTAAATTGGGAGTGATTACTCTTTTTTTTTAAAGAAACAGTAGGTCGTACATTGAATTGACACTTAAACTAAAGAAATATATTTGCTGAAGTAAATGTAAATACATTTATAATATTAATATTTATAATGTTCAGAATGTTACTAAAAACAGTTGAAAACGGAATATATTCCTAGTCTGCGATAACTCTGAACAGGCCTTTATTTCCTAACATATTGCTGAGAGAAAATAAATTTTTTTACGAAAATTACATGGCCCAAGTTGACGACAGTAAATTTTTTTTTTACTTCATTATTTAATAAGATATGATGGTCTACAAACCTTTCTTCAAATCACTCGATAGTAGTACTTCTCAATATGAATTCGTTAACCTTTTACGTACACGACCGTACGAATTATGCATTAACGAAAAATTTGTCTATTTACATGATATAACCCGCAGGTATAGATTTTATAAATATTATTTTTCGCAATAGTTAATCATTTGCAATTTTTACGGACGTGTTGCCCAAACTTGGGTATAAATTTGATCGAATAATTTATACATTTTCTACAATTAATAATAATAGAGATAGAAGTATTATACAATTAACATTATACAGATAAGAAATAGGCATCAAGATTATTTTAGTTACGGTTGAATAAATTATTGTTAACAAGCATATAAATAATTGAAATAACATTTACTATAATATATACATTCACACAGGATACGACTAAAATAAACCAATAAGTTTTACCAACAATAACATACATAATTTTCTTTATAATAAATTTTACCAACAATAAAATATATAATAACACAATTTAACGATACAATAAATTTTATTTCAAACTATTACGAAAACATTCACATCGAATATGTACTAATTTCCAAGCAAAAGCAATTCTTGAAACACTGCACTCGTATAAATAAGAAAAACTTTCCATTAAGCTAAAACTAAAACATTGAAAATATTTTACAAGCGTCCATTCAGTTTTCAGCGGCGTTAAGGAAAAATTTTCCTCGAAAAGTTTTTCGAAACGTTCGTATTTCCCGCTGAGGCCCGAGCGATCCCCCCACTCCGCCGACGGAAGCCACCTGCGCGCGTCGTCAGTTCCTTGGAGAACGGCGGAGTGAGAGGATGACGGAACGAGAGGACGCGTTTGGCGAATTAAGGTTCGTAACCTTGCTTAACTTTACTTTATCGCTATTTCAGTATATTTTCCATAATTATTACGTATCATATACCATTGTTCGCATCGACACACTTGTAGTTCACAATCTATAAACATCGCAAGAATAAATTAAATAATTTTGAGGTTTCTTGTAGTTTGTCGATTCGATTGTTAAATATTACTTAATATTTCCAGTTCATAGATTAGATGTTAAGTTTATAACGCAGTTTGGATTGGGTTTGGGATATAACTGTGCTTCATTTAAACAGATTTGTTTTAAGTTTGTCATTTTTATTTGTTACAGATAATTCGTTCGATCGGCAACTAAAGATGGAAGGAACGATAAGCTAGTGACGTCACGACGTCTAATAGCTTCTCATGGCGATCTAACGAAGATTAATATGTGGTATGCATTTTTATTGTCTTTTCTTTATCGAATCATTAGTAACACATGATACGTGATTGATGGTTTTACAATAATGATGTGATATAACTGAATTAATAATTTCATACTTGGTTGAAACGATTATTTCGTATTATATATTATATATTACGTATGTGTACGCGTGTCTTATATACGTATTAACGGGAAATTGGAACGACGCATATCTCGTTCCGTATCGATCGATATTATTTTCGTAGACTGAACTTCATATTTCAATAGCTTTACTAATAGCACGAAGCAGCGCGAGTTGTAAACGTAAACAACCTTCGACGCAAGACCATACGCGATAGCCGCGCCATAGCCTAGCATGCCACCTGTGCGTGTTTACGAAATGAACTTCGGTTTTCGCAGGCATTCTTGAGAGTCTATAAGACGCGTAGTATTTTACACTTTGAAAATGTGAACAAATTAACATTCTGACAACGAATATTCACAACATGAATATTCATGTTTTCCAAATCAGTTATATTACAAACAGTTACTTGCAATATTCATAGATAATATTTGATTTCTAGCATTAATTTCGAATCTTTCTTTTTCCACAGGTTTTTTATGGCCGCGCGCAATGCGGTCGGTAGAGTCAGTGTTTGTTTTATAGAAGTTTCTTTATTCTTTGTTAGAGCACAGTAGCTCTACGTAAATTAATCATAGTAGTCAATTAGGGAACTAGAGTCAATGTTTGTTCGCCGATTATAATTACACGGTCGCGTTTAGCCTTTTATTTTTTTTATTTTATTTCTAATATTCGTTACCGGTATTAAGATCAGTGCCTGCCAGAAGGAATCTAGCAGGGCTCCAGAGGCCAACGTTGTAAGTATTTTTGCATTTTATGTTTTAATTAACTTTGCACTTTGCTCCAATTTTTTTTTTTTTTATTATTATTTCTTTACTAAAAATTTCGAAAGCTTTAAATTTCTGTTTCTGTGATCAAATCAAAATTTTCAAATAATCAACCCCACCACAATAGGAACGAATAGTAATATTTTTTGTTTTCTTTTAAGATTTTCAGAGCTTCTATGTCCACCCATGGGCTTAATCGATGATTTCAAGACGCCTTCCGTTGGTCGTGAGCAGGTATGAACATCATCAAAATAATATTTTATTCGAACAACTAATTAAATCAAATTTTTATTTTATAAATAATTTTTTGGCCAAACTTTTGTTTGGAATAATCAAATATTTGGGAAATAAATCGTTTCGAAATAATTTATTTAGACACAACTTTGGAATCTTTTGGCATGCATCCTTATTTTGAAATGAAATTGTTTTATTTAGAGTAATTATTTTTTATGTTAACAGATAACTTCCTCTTGACTGGACGACTTCGCCTTGACTGGATGACCTCGCTTTGACAGGATGACCTCGCCTTGACAGGATGACCTCGCCGTGACAGGATGACCTCGTATTGACAGGATGACATCGCATCTATCGGTGAGTCGCATGCATTTTGGTTCCTCCGGTCACTCAATCATGTCGTAGGATGAATGATCCGAATCGGCACGGGTGACTGGTTGTATTACGTAGATTTTTTGCGAGTATGGTGACCATGGATATATATTATATTCATGAATAGTAACATTTTTTATATATTCATTGTGATTTGTTTATTAGGTATGGTTAGGGCTTCTTGTACATCGCGTTTCTTTCACATTAATTATTTAATTAATTTAAATTACTTATTGGAAATATTTTTTATATTTAAAAAAATGAGAACGTTCATATGAATATTTGTATAAATAAATGAAATCTATCAGTAGCCGAATATTCAAATGGTTTATTATTTTTGGAATGATTTTATTTAAGTATGTTTCATAGTATAGAAGTCGGATACCCTCCGACTTCGTTACTTTCAGAACTATTATAATTATAATTATAATTATTATTGCATAACGATAATTACTATTTGCATTTTTACTTTTATGATAATATATAATACATATAATAGATCTTATTATTTTCTAACTTCATTTTCTAATTAACAGTAATATCAAATTATTTGATTTACCTCATTATATTTAGTTTAAAATTTTCTGCACAATTTGAGATATAGAAACATTAATGTTTATCGTTAGTAATTTCCGTACTAAAATAATGTGAAAATATAATGTACAAGAAGACACTTCGCGAGTGGTAGATTTCTGAGTCAAAGCAACAGGCTTGAAACTATTGTGTTTTTTAATATGTGCTTTGACGAAGAAATCATCCAAGGGTATTTCACTTGATATTTAACTTATTGAGTCACTTGATTGATTCTTCAAAATCTTAGATTAAATTCAGTTTTTTTAACGAAATAAATTAATTTTTCGTTGCTAGATCTTTTCTTAGAGTTTTAGTAATTCAGTTTAATTGAAATAATAAAGTGGAGTCATTTTGATTTATAATAAAATAAGAATAGAGAATTAAAGATCACTAGTCCGTTAAAAATGAAATATTTGTACTAATCATTTTTTTAGTCAGGATTTTCAGGTTTAACCCCTTCCGTGTTTATTGCCAGGAACTCGCTCACGTGCCCAGGTGCTACTTGAGCGGACGAATGGCGATCGGCACGATGAACCTAGTTCATAAGTAATAATCAGTTTCTTAGCGGCTGACAATGCGTTAGTGTATCGTGCACGACGTATTTTCCACATTGTGTGTGTGATTAGGCTGTGGAATTGCGTCGTTTAAAGTTAAATCTTACACAAATAACTATTTTACTCTCTCAAATTACGAATTTTATTTGTTTCAATGACAATACAAACCTACTATCAAGTAGAACAATAAAGTAAATGCATCAAAGTCGGATCGTCGATTCGACTTATAATTAAAGTACAATAAAGTTGTACCAAATCTAGTACCATTTGTTTAATCTATTTCTCAATTAAAAATAGTTCAATTCAAAATAAAGGACGCGTGTTTTTATCGCGCTAAACGCAATGGTCGCTAGCCTTTGTCAGCCGATTTCAGTAAATTGGTACGTACATTAGAGCGTGAATGGTTGTATGTCAGAACTCGAGTGTCGGAGGCGTCCCGGGACGTTCTCTGTAGTGTAGGCTTATGCACCCGGGTTCTTGTGTGAGAACCGTGGAGCGAATGTGTTGGCGTGCTTGTTTTGCCTTTTTTTAAATATAGGAACAGATAGGATAGGTAGTATACTTTCTGGTATGATGTGTTAATTATAAGTAGGTAGGGCCGGGCAGGGTGGTCACAGTCTCTGACCGGGTAGGCGGGTTTCCGCGTGACCAACCTGTTTCAGGAAATCTGATTTGATCGATCAACGGTGAATATCGGCGCGAATGGAGAATGCCATTTGCCTTCGATTTCACCAGGTTGATTTTTCGAATCTGGCGGCTTGTGTCGCCATCGCGACCGTGGTCGCGAGTTAAGCCCCGAAACGAACGTTTACTTGCTCGAGGTTCTGCACGTGTGCACGGACAATGATCCTTACGATCGTTGGTCGTCCACGTGTGTTCCATACAGGTTCCGCGATTTTACTTTTTTGGTTCACCTTTATAAGTTATTTTTTGGTTTTCGTTATCAGGGAATCTCGAGCCTAGATTTAAGTTTCAGCGGTCATGGCGCCCGAAGAAAAGAAGAGGCTACACGCCGAAGAGCCCAGACATATATTGTCATGGTCAATTACTAATGGTTCTCCGTTTAAAAGAGTTCGAAAGGATTCTTTCGAATGGTGGGCCATTCTTGTTACTACTATGTCACTGTACTCGCTTGTATGCGTAGACTTTCTTTTCAGCTGCAGCAAGCCCTCCCTTGTAAATTGGCGGATTTTGATTTAGCGTTGCGGATAATTGATCACGGTTTGAATTAAAGTTATGAAAAAGTACAAGATCGTGGTTTGAACTAGAGTCGCGAATGGTTTCAAAGTACAATTTTAAATTAGAGTGGCGAATGAATAAAGATTTCGTGTTTTTAATTAGAGTTGCGGAAAAATACTGATCGTGGTTGCTTTTAATGTTGCGAATAATGAAATCGCGATCGTTCTTTTGAATTTGTGATCATGAATTAAAGTTTATTTGCTTCGAGAATAGTATTAGAGCAATTGTTAGCGTTGCGATAATAATTTTCGCGTTACTCTTCTTTTTTTTAAAGTAGTATTTTAAACTGTAAAGATATTTGTGTTTGATCGATTAATTTCAGTGTTGCGAATTTCAAACATCGCGATCATTTTGAATTAGCTTTTTTTCTGATCAAAATTATAATAATTTTTATGTTAGTTTCATTATTAATTTTAAAATTGTGTTGCGTTGAACAAATTTTCGCGTTTTTTAAGTAGAGTCGAGACTATGCCCTAATTTCTTCCACTGAGTTGTGGAAATCTATTCTTGGATCATCTGGACAAGGGTGATTGCATCGACGACAGCCAGGATGATGGCTGCACCGGTTCCAGATTCGTTATGGGTGCACAGATTAGTGTTGGGTTAATAAATAAAGCAGTTCACTTTGATTGCTTTCGGTAGCATTTCTCAATTAGTACTTTTCTTTCAATTTTTTTAATTGTGTAGATAAATTAGGTAAATTAGGATTGCAAGTAGTGAAGCACCCTTCCGGGATTGATCTTGAAATATTTTCCATTAGTGTTTCGAAAGATAAATAATGTCCCACTCACGGTTTTGTTCCGATTTATGAGTGGATGATAATTATGATGTAGCCCTACTGGTCGCTATCCTCTTTTCATTGTTTCGTTGAATAATTGAGCAGTTATTAATTAAAATACTGCTCAGTTATAGATTTTGCTGTTACCTCTGCAAAGAAATTTTTTTTTTATTTTCACATAATCAGGACGGTCAGTTTTAAGTTAAGATATACATATCCTTTGTCCGACAGGCTCTTATTAAGTTAAGATAGATCTTTAGATAGGCAGGATCTTCATTTAAATTTTTGTTACGTACGTAAAATAGATTAAGTCTTACAATTTTGAATTTGTTTCAGAAAGTATTGTGGAACCAACTAGAATAAGAATCGTCACATAACATCTATTTTCTTTTTTTTTTCTAACATCCCTTTAGATTTTTATATAGGTAGGATATAAATGAAATTCCTTCTTTTTTCATATTTACCGTTTGGTAAACAGTATTTAAATTGAAATAAATACAGAGTTAGGAAGGTTATTTTTAAGTATCTAATGTTAGGCAGGCTCTTATTAAGTTAAGATAAATTTTTATTCAGGCAGGCTCTAATCCTATGTTAAGATACATTTTTAATTATTAAGGTGTTTTAACAGTTAGGTAGGATAGGATAAATACATTATTCCACAGGTTAATTTAAGTGTTATTTATTATTTTTTTTATACATATACAGGGTGGTGTACGAAAAAGTTTTGTATATAAAAATTGCATGGTCTGAAGGAGTACATTATGTAGTGTATTTATTTTTCTTGTAGGTGGAATCGACTTTGTTTTTTTTTTTAAATGGAATGCTATATTTTTTATACCAAAATATGGATGAATATCGAATTCTGAGTAAAAAAATATTGGCCTTCGTTGTCACGTAATAAACATTGTCACGTAAACATCTCGCTGACCTGCGAAAATTTGTGATAAGTTGAATTTCTAACTTGATATTACGCGAACAAAATTTTCAGGAAATAAAGTGAAATTACTCGTTAGTTATTAGGTGTAGGGCTAATGAAGGCCAATTCTTTTTTATTCACAATTCGACATTCTTCCATATTTTGGTATAAAAAATATAGTATTCTCCAAAATCTCCTTCTGGCTAGCCGTTTGCATAGCTATCGAATATCGAACGTTTTGCAAATATACGTACGTCAGAAGAAGAATGTATTTTGCATATTTGTTTAAAAAGAGGTAGGATGGAACGTGGTTAGGGTGGATCTCCATTTGCAGCAATCTCCACGCGTTCAGACTCGTAAAATCGATGTTATTTTTACATAATTACTAATCGTATTACTAAATTTGTGATACAATTATTAATTGCATAGAAAATAATACGAGCTAATTGGCTGCGATCTCGGTTAGGAATTTCCTTAACCCTTTCGCTACGGAGTTCTCAGAATTGAAAGAGCTCTTGGTATACTGATCGATACAGTTTTTGTTGATATAATAAAAATATACACAGCAAAATTTAAGTATATTGTTTAATGAATAGTAGATTATATGTAAATGAAAATATAAATAATTCTATGGTACAGAAAACGTCTATGCACGCTTTTATCAAATGATTGCTTCATTTTTAAAGGCGTATATATAAGCTTTTCGTAGCGAAAGGGTTAATTCTGCTTGATTCTCATCTTGAATTTGTAGTTGGATAGATTTCACAGCTTAGGCATCTATTTTTATACCAAAATAACAATTGGATAATTTCATTTCTTTTTATGTTGCTTCTTACTATTTCATGCTTTGGTTGAATCGAATAAAAGTAATGACTTCATTTATCTGTTTCATCGTGTCATTATATGATAATTAATATATAAATAAATATTAAATATAAATACATATTCATATAGTATCTCGCTATTAATTTATGCTAAATAAAGTTGATAAACTAGGTTAATAATAGATAATCTAAAAATCATTTTTTAACTTAGATTTAATAACATTTCTCACCAAGCAAGCGCTAAAATCTTTTTCTATATTTTATTGGTATTTTATTGGCAATGGGCCTCTTGAGCCCTAGGAATTTGGGTCAAAAAAATACTTTACGTGAGTGGTCTATTCTTACACCTAGTTTGTTTGTAGTTTGTACTAATACATTAACCCTTTCGCCTACAATATCGTGTGAGAGACGTGGTACGTCGTTCGAGCCAAATGTAAATAATACGTGCGAGAGAAGTGGTACGTCGTTCTGGCTACACGCGACAAACACGTACAAATTTTCTTGGCCGCATTCGGACGTGCAGATATATCTTCTTAAAAAATATTAAAAATGTCTTCAAGAAGAATATTAAGCGTTGAGGAGGACAGCGAAAGTTCTGTTAACACATTAATGACCAGAGACTTTTTTGAAAATCTTATTATGGGATGAAGTTACACTCGAATAAAATTTTTACTTGTCTGCTTTTACGAAACATTTACACTTACAGTAAACATGGATCTTCATTTCAATTTTCGGTTGAAGTGGTACTTTTTAAACGTAACTTTCTATTTACAATTACCTGTCACTTTTGCAAATTGAAAGAAACGAAATACGAGATATCTCGTGACCGGTCCTCAATGTGTTAACATCGCAAACATTGATTCGATAGATATATGTAACACTAGAACTACCGGTGATTAAAGTAGAGTTATTTGTATTAAAGAAATAAAAATGATAGGTATTTGAAAAAGTATCTATAATAAGGGTAATAATTCTTTGTACATATTTTTTACAAAAAGTTATAGAAAATCCCCCAAAATATATCGTTGTAAATTTATAAAATTTCTATAAAAAATTATGAACCAGTCATTTTGAGTGGTTCGGTAGTTCCAGTGTTAAATACCGATAGTGATAGCAGTAACTTGGAACGCTCAGCTAAACCGTGAATGGCACTAAACCGTGTTTACGGCACACGCTATTGGAACTTAACTCTCTATGGGACCGTGTGACTTAAAAGTTACAAACTGATGCATCTATATTTTAAAAAATTAATTCTGTTTAGTTATCACTGCACTATTCAATTTGATTGCTCTATTACCGTAGCGACACCATCATCCATCTACAGTAATTATTAGTTAACCTATTCGCTGCCAAGCCTAGATTATATGAAGTCATTCCCATTGCCATTTATATTTTGAGTGTTATTGTTTACCAAAGCTCTGCTATTTCTTGGTAAGAGCACATATATTATCATACATAATAATTTGCAAGCAGTAGTATTTTTTCAAGTTTTTTACATTTCTATATTTATGTTTGTGGCGACAAAAAATTTGCTAATTCAAAAGTCTGCATGTTATAACATATTTAACACGTTGACTGCCACGCGCGTTTACAGTAAAATCTCCTTCAGGCCACGCGTACCGCTGCACGAAGCGTATTCTTGGTTATATTAATTAATTTAGTTTACTTATTATATAATTATCTTAGTTTATATTAATTAATATTCAATAGTTTTGTTACTTCCTCAGCGAAATATCTTTTTAAACACATACAAATTTCCTTCGCAAGTAGTCAAATAAGCGTCACCCAAATACGGGTGACGCGGCCCGATCAGAAACTTTACTGTCACCCGAATATGAGTGACATGGCAGTCAACGTGTTAAAGTAGGACGAGTATACTCGTCTTGGCAATGCATGACACCCTGTCAAAGACGAGTATACTCGTCCTTGGCAGCGAATGGGTTAAAATATTTTCAAATCAAAGTGAAAAACTGTAATCGTAATTTTTTCTTCAACAAGTAGATAAAATTCGGGCTATAGAGGGTTAAATCGTAAGACAAGGGTTAATGCGCTTTCTATGATGAGTTGTAACAAAAATGAATGGTGAATCCACTTGTTTGAAGTTGCAAAGGTATTTCAAGTGAAACAAACTCAACAGACCAGCCTGTATAATTTCCAAGACACGCTGAAAGAGAATTATTCAAACAAAAGGAACCCGGAAAGGAAACATCAATTTTGTTAACGCGTTTAAACAGCGTGGGATATATTATTTTAAAGATGAATATCTTGAAAAGATTCCAAGTATAACAACGCGGGGAATACGAACGAGAACAAGATGACTGATCCTGTCACCGGTCCAGCTGATAAATCGTTCCTCGTGCCTGCTTTCATCTGCTTTGCCTTCGCCAAACCCATGGCATTGTCATTTTTAAAGAGATAACAAATGATGCTTATAATAAAGCACATTCAAAACGCATAACCCGTTCGCGCAACAATCGCTCAAGGCGTTTCAAGGTTTCTTTTTATTTTTGCGAAGGAACATCGCCCGTGCTCGAGAAAAGAGGATCCTTCATCTTTGTTTCGTTACCCATTCCTGCACTCTGCCCTCGTTCGCCTACATGGTGCAGCGCTATCCTTTCATCCGGATAATTTATGAATGGATGCAACTATTGTACATGTTGCTTACTGGACCGAAAGAAGAATAGATTCTGCTTTTCGACGCTTAAATTTAATAAGACAGTTACATTGCACATCGTTTAACGAGTATCACCGTATTCTCTGTTGAGTCATTTTTGCCCAATTTTCCAGTTAAGCCACGTCTACTGAAAATGATACATGTTGAGTAGTTTTTATAGATACGGTAGAATAATTTATTTCATGATTTTTGAGAAGCTAGAAAGCTGTTTATTAGATAAAAATGAATGTTGAAAGAAAAAGCGGTGTGTTTTTTCAACAATGTTAAATCTTTTTTTTGTGGACGACTGTATAGAAAATTTGATGTTTAGATGAAAGTTGTTGCTGTCGGTTTAGATTCTTAATAGTGAGAAACTTCAAATTCCGCAGATTAGTAAAATTGCGTAGTTTTCATAGATAAGGTAGAATAATTTATTTCATGGTTTTTGGGAAGCTAGAAAGCTGTTTATTTCATCAAAATTAATGTTGAAAGGAAAAGGTGTCTTCCACTACAATGTTAAATCTTTTTTTTTTATAGATGATTGTATAGAAGATGTTGATATTTAAATGAAAGTTGTTGCTTTCGGTTTAGATCCTTAATAGCCAGAAAGTTCAAACTTCGGAGATTCGTAAAACCTACCTAAATAAATTATTTACTTGAAAAGAATGAGAAACTGTTCGAGAACAGGCTAGTAAAATTGCCTAAAAAATATCAGAAGGTTGTTAAGCATTTAATAAAATCTTTTGCATACAACATTGTTTCGAAACTCACAATTCAAATGTCAAAAGTGTAAAAGTCAAAATGTGAAGTGTAAAAAGAAACAACGAGGAAATTGAATATAAAATGTAATGAAAAATAATCTCCGTCTTATGTATAATCTTAGAATGAATATTAAGAATCTTTTGACAAATATATACAGTAGTGGCCACAGAAATTTCACCACCTTTTACCACCGTGCAAGCTGTTGATAAGGAGTTGTGATTGCTCTTATAAAACTAACAATCATACATAATTAAAACAATTAACTTATTAGATTGGCCAATAATTTCGTGCGGTTTTTAACGATAATTGCCTTCCAGCGCTTCGAAATGCAACTAAATTCAGTTCAAATCTTAAAAACAAAATGTGACTTAGCAGTTCAAATGGACAATACATTATCTAATAAAAATATTTCCTGTCATAATAGAAAAATCGCTTTGTATTTACATATTAAAACCTACACTTTTTGGCCAACCTAATGAAATCCAACCGAAGCAATGTAATGCAGTCCTATTGCCTCAAATTATTCGAAACTATCAAAAAACCACGTTAATACAATTTAATATAACTACAAAATTTGCAACGTATCTAAAAATATTCGACAAACTGTGTTCTTGAGAAGTGCTGCAATTTTATTGGCCACTACTGTACACATAAACTCAAGAATTTCTCTTTCCATTATCACTCAACGTTATCAAAACACAAGTATCTTTCACGATATACCTAGCACACATCGCTCTTTCTCACGGTAAATCAATTTCTTAACGAAACATCGTTCACGTAGCACACCTTTGCTCTTAATTCTACGCTTTATCCTCCGCTTCGCAGAATATTCCCCAGTTTCGTTTCCCTGTCAATCTTAAGCAGTCGGACGACTCGCATTTTCTTTCCGTCGCCCTTCTGTCAGATCAAGACGGTGTGTCGTCGTTGAGTCTTGATTCAAATGGGTTCGGCGTATCGCGATCGCGCGTATCAGCTTCTGTTTTCACGACGTACGACTCCGTTTCCCATGAATAACGTATTTCCTCGGAAAATCGATATGCAGATTGCTAAATGTATCTACGTACACGTTTCCCTCTCTATTTCCCTGTACATCTCTGTTCGCGTTCCGCCAGCCGCCAGTTACGCGGTCCACGTGGATTTGGGTCAGTAGAAGGCGCATCTCTCCTTTCTCGTCTGACGCGGATCCATTGATCGACCAAAAAGACGAACGAACGGATCGCAAGAGGAGAACGGGTTACGTAGGCGTAAAATTGAATCGCCTTATTGTCGGTAAATAGAAAACAAACCGGTTTACTCGAATTGATATGAAGGTATTCGGTATTGCAACGTCTCGGGCGAAGGACTAGTCAGATCGTAAGAGTTTCGATACGATGATTCATAGAGAAGACGTACTTCGATATTCGTAAGGCTTCGTTTTAGCTTCAGGTATGGTTTAGCATTGACGTTAGCATAAAATGTTACGTGAAATACGTTTTCTTAGGTCCTCTACGCTGGACTTTGTGAGACACTAGCGATGTATGTGCACATTTAAAGCAGTTTTTTTTTCTCTCGTTGGATCAATACTGTGATGATTGAGAAATAAATTGTTGTGGCAAAATCAGTTTCTTGTAGTCTTAGTTGGAAGGGGAAACAGTTTAATCAACTGTTTTGGTAGTAGTATAATACGTTTTAGAATTGAAACTGTTTTTCTCGGAATATGAACATAAAAGTGAGAAAAAACGAAGACCTGAGACTGTGAAAATTAGTTTAAATTTGTTATGATTCACGAAATCAAATTAATTCTGGCTAAAAGTAGTATTTATAACAATCTAGTGTTCAATCATCGATAATATTGTAAACAGATTTACATAATTATATAGATAATACATAGTTTTGTGTGAAATACTCTATATGTCTGATTGACTCGTACTACTGAATCTTAGAATTATTATACAAAAAATTATATAGCTGTTATTTTGCTTGCGTAAAAAAATTTTTTCACAACTTCAGCACCAACTCTTGCATGCTTCCAAAATTTATATTATTTTATAATAGTATTACAAACAGATGGAACTATTAACAGACAAATTAAAATTGTTAATATCTTGAAACCGATTAACTCATCGACCTACATTTCACAACAGTTTTTCGTTTCTTTTGTAAATTTCATAAACCTGCTAAGCTTCCAGCTATATTTCTACAACAGTAAAATAGATGGTTCAAATATAGACCAGCACTTATATTCCAGGATTTATTGTTAAACCTGTTCAAGATTTTTAAGATATAACAACGCAACACGTAAAAATAACAAATGCCGGTCTCCATCTTCTCCGCACAATTTCTTTTGATCGTAAATCGTAATTTCACTTTAGGCCCGATGCAGATAAGCGATTTTTGTCCTTACCATTTCACTGCGACGTGTCTTTCTTTGTTTTCCTAGTTAACACGTTGAATGCCGTAGGAGTCCGGTGATTCACGATGCTAAGATTAATGAAAACGCAAAATCGTAAATGACACACTAAGAAATGTTCGATATTACCATCGTTATTGCAATGATGTTGAGTCAAAGGACAGTAACGGAGGAAATAAATAACCGCCTTCATTTCTGGGTACTTCGAACTTTATTTTGCAATAACTTCCCTCGCGACTTTCACCGGTCTAAACATTCGAAGTCCCAGTCCACGACTAAATATTTACTTCGTATTCATTCACCGATACATTTACCAAAGATTATTCTCTCTTCTTTTACACCGATCCACTCTTGTTCTAAACCAAATATTCGCCAATACGGTTATATTCCTCTGAAGCATTCCAGGAAACGATCACCCAACGCGTCATTTGAATCGATCACGCAAACATCGTCTCAAAAAAGCGCAACACTCGCGCATTCTTAACGCTAGCCTAAATTAATTAAGTCAATTTGCTTCGCCAAAGAAATGACACCAAATATGTTATCACAATATAAAGAAACAAATGTTTGATAGAACACATAAAAACAGTATTATTTGCAATCGCGAGCGTGTTAAAGACAAAGGCAATTGTATGATCGCAGCGAGATCGCAAGGACAATAGTCGCTAGCCTGTATCGGCCCTTACTGTTGATAGGATTGTAGGGGTTAGAATGGTCTCGAATCGAATTTCAACGATCGAAACATGAAATCGAGAAGAAGCCCGATCGACGTGGCCACGGAGTTCTAGCCTTTTTGTAAATGTTTGTTCCTTTCGTGACGACGAGCGAGTCGCTCGAGATCTTCAAAAAAACGGCATATTTAAAAAGTTAAAGTTATGTTAATTATATTTAAGAAGTTTAAGTTGTGTTAATCATGTTTTAGGAGGTACAATTGTGTTAATTAGTTAATTCACATTTCCTAAAAGATGAAATTCTCCTCTATCTGTACATCAACTTACCACTGGTTACCCACATTTCAAGCTATAATATCAGAACGATGCTCTAACAGTCCTACAATAAATTAACACATTCGTGACGGTTAACGCGAATTCACGTCTTTACAAATTCTTTTACTGGTAAACTGTAATATTTAATTTTCTTGTAATTTTAAACAACAAACGATTATAAGCACTATAATCAAGAAGCAATATTTCTTATATTCGCACAACTTTGAATACCAGATTTTTGTCATATTGAATCATAGACTTTTGAAAATTATATGTGGTCTTCAGCTATGCGTCACGCCAAAAATCACCCCTTTGTCGTATTCAACCATAGACTTTTGAAAATTACATGTGTTAATACGAAGTTGCTTCAACATTCAGTAGGTCAAAAGTGACAATAATGCACGCTCATTTCGCATTATTGAGCGCTGCGATCTGTTCCAACGATCTTCGGGTAGATTATCGGATTCTGGTTTCGAAGCGCGTGTAGGATTTTCGATTCATCGTGATTGTAATTAAATGGTACGATCGGCAACTAAACGCAACCCAGCTTGTAATAAAGCGAGAGAGCGCGCGCGTCGTGGATTCGTTCACGGTGACAATAGTCGAACGAGCCAGCACGAATCAATTAACTGAAGTTGACGCAGCGAAACCGAAGTGTCATTATCAGTGCAGGCGTAATGCTTTTGGAGATTGATTTCGAGCGGTTCGTTTCGAAAATCACCGAGCAAATAACAAACGGGAGCACGGCTGACGAATGTGATTTGTCTTTCGCAATTTGAACGTGAAAAACGAACGGTGTCTATCGCGTTTCTCGTCCTCGTTGTTGTTACAGTTTCTAGACCGGTAGTGCTGTTAAAAAAAGAGAGAAAAAAAAACATTGGTATTCGTTTCCAAGATTAGCGCGGTGTATCGGATTATTTAAAATATAGCGATGTTTTTTCAAAGAACGCGCGACGCAACGGTAGAAACAATGGTGACCCCAATGTTTATCTGTTCGGGGTGGAAGTTATTTTTATCTTGGCTTTGGTTTTTGAAAAAGTATTATAAGAAATTGAAACAACAGCTTCGCTTCACATTTTTGAAACGTGTAAACGGAAACAAGTAAGAAAGAGTAACGTA
>SMSQ01020698.1:3130-16094 GCA_019453375.1 Ctenoplectra terminalis | reverse complement strand
ATCTTACACATTTAATCCAATCCTCGTTTGCGGAGGTTTCGAAATAGATTTTTTTAGTTTTACTTTCTAGTGTGCACGAAACTTTAAATGTAATTTATAATATATATACGATTTTGCGACAATTATCAGTACGAGAATAATAATAAGCCGATTTAGTTGTTTTATTTTGAGGTATTAATACTAACCGGTCTCTCCCGGTTGTCGGACTATCCCCGATTAAACTATAATTACTATTATACAGATAATATATTTTTCATATTTTATGTTTAAAGTTTTTATTTAAAGAATAACAATAAATCACTTCAATGCATTCGAGATAATAAACCAATTTTAAAAGAGATATATTTTAAACGGTGCACGATTTTCAGTGTGAGTTACTGGAAGTTGCATCAGCTGGTGTCGATTGTAACGTTACTTTCGATTCCGATTCCTGATGTTGCAATTGTTATCAATTAGGCCTTTCAATTTAGATTACAAGTTTTCACTAACGAAACCTTTGAAAATGTTAAGTAGCGGATAGTATTCGATTACAAAAGACCAAATTAAAGATTGAAAGAAAGAAACAGCATTTGCAAAACGAGTATTTATATCACAATTTGAAGTCACTAAGAAAAAGTTACTTTAAGGTATCGAAAAGGTATTTTATTCAATATATACGTATATTAATTGTATATCTATATTGTTAAAACATGAATGTGTGTATTTTAATTATTATTTTGCATCATATATTCAAAATTTGCGATAATTCTACTAATAGTTTTTTATTTATTTAAGGGAAAGTCGTACAATGCCAGCCAAAACTAAATCTCGCTTTTATTGATAGTTGATTGCACTATCGATGGAGAAATAAATAAATACTGTAATCCTGAGCAACATATCTTGACGAGATTCTTTTTTCTTCAGAATTACCAAAATTTTGAAACGTTTAATATTTACGCTGTTTACGACAAAAGTTATTTTTCACGGCTAATTTCTTATTTTTCAGATAATTAAATAATTTTGTCATATTACCTACATTATTTTTAGACTATTAGATACACATAAATGACCCGGTTTTTGCAATTTCGTTTATATATTACGCTTAAAATTTAAAACTTTTTCCACGTGCTTGTCGTGCAGCACCGGCCAAATTTTGTTTAATTTTTTCCTATAATTAAATTCCTTTTCTATATTTTTCCACAGAAGAATGTCCGAGATTAAACAAAAAAAAAATAAATAAAATAAAATAATAAAATTGATACAAAATAATATAAATGCAGGATTCAAATACTACTAGAAACCAAAAGTAGTCAAAGTTAAGGTCGAGTACACAAATTAAGAAAAAATCATTTTACCTGTAATATTTGTAAACGTGCCTAAATAAAAGTTCCATTCTATTCTTAAATATTTTTTACTATCATCATTAATTAGACCTTAAAATCTACAAAGTGACCGGTATCGGACGACAATTTTTCTTTCATAGCAAATTACAACTTTTTCATTCCTACGAATTATCAATGTTTGCGATAAAAATTAAGAAAAAACGATGTGTCCCTTTCTTCATTAACCACCATCTGTACTACAAATTCCTTTTTCCAAATTTCATTTCTACCAACAGTTTTCGAAAATATAAAACAAAAACTTAGAGTGGCCAGTACTGCGCGACCCTCCTCCATGTTACTTCAAACCCCAGTCACCCTTACATAATACGTACACATAATTATAACATACTCCTATATAATATCACAACATACAGCTGCCATATTTCATAAATATGATCACAAAATTTGCCATAAAATGCATTGTATATTACCCTGTTAACATAAATGCAAATTCCTGTCGTCATAAAGAGATTTATAAAACTCCAACAGGTACGCAGGACGCAACGATGGCCGGCAAAAATACGCTCACACGTTGTTATATCAAAGGGACGGTAATGAATCGCTTCTCAATAAGCCCGGCGTTGATTACGATGCCGCTAATTAAGTCATTCGTTATCATTTTTCTTGTTTGGCGTACTCGCAGGAATTCCCAGCTCGCGATCGAGCTTGATAAGGATCGTGAAAAGGGAAACGGTGAAGGAACGACGTCAGAACGGAGTCGGTCGGCTTAATCAGGAAATTAATCTACGTTTCGGAGTGAGCCCTGTTCCTAACGCTCGGCGCTTTGGCATTTCGTTAGCCACAAATTACGCAACCTCGACATTCGACGCTGGCCCCCTGAAACATCGATCGCGTACCAGTCGTGATTTATGCGCCTCGAAGATCCTGATAATAAAATTCTAATTACGGTCCGCAGATACTGTGTGTCTCGACGTAATTCGACTAATTAGAACGGTTCTCGTACGTTACCGACAACGGAGGTTAGGTTACACTCGATGCGGCGTTCTCCATTTTGTTGAGAGTCGTGTGAAAGTAATTTCCGTCAGGATGTGTCAATTATGGATATTTATAACGTTCCGTTAACATTATTTTTATTATACGGATTTGCTTCAATTGTGCAACGCGATGATTTAGAAGCGTATAATGTAAAAAGAAAACACCATTTCCTATGGTATCGATACTCGATGAAAATGAAACGTTTATAAATTTAACAATCACGCTTTTAACGTCAGATACAACGAACGCAAAGTAGAGCAAGGAAACGAGTTCCGCAGTTCTTTTGAAGTCGATCGATGGTAATTTAATTAACGAAACGCGGTACAATTATTCGACGTTCGATAAAATGAAATTTGTGTAGAGATTATGTCACGTATGTATACAATTAATTACTGCGAGAAAAGATTGCTTTTTGTATATTTTCTTTTAGTCTTCGTGAAATGAAAGTAGTTATAAGATGATAAAGGTTTGAACCCAGTTTAAAGGACGTGCTTAAAATTATTATACGCAACAAGGATAGGAAATATAATTTCGTTTCATTGGATTTTTCGTTTTTGACGTTGCGTTCTTCATATGCTTTAAGAAGCTTCCATTTATTAAATGGTTAAATAACTGTTACTTTTATAATCTTATATTGGAAACAAAGATATACATACATATATATTTACGTGATTGCATGTAGTTATGGATCTGAAGTTAATTTATAACAATATCTAATATCGTGATGATACCCTCGACTACGCGATAATCGGCGGTTATCTTCCATATTCAGCTTGTTTATCAGAAATTCGTAATTGCAGTTAACCATTTCCATGCTACCAAATAACAGCTTATTTTGTACAGAAGCTTATGAGTGGAATAACTTAAAAAAAACTAATTGCAAGTAGGAGATGATTTATGTAGGTTTGTTATACTTTTGTTACTGTAGGGAGAGAATGTATGTGTGTACATATGCGTGCGGTGCGGTGTGTGTGTATGTGTACGCGTGTGTGTGTGAGCGAGAGAGAGAGAGACTCCTTTCGACTATTCCTCATAAAATTAAGGTATCGCAGGATTTTAAGTTTTCCGCCGCATCAATACGATGAAACGTGGTTTCTAATTGGTTCGGTCTTGGTACAGAGCAAAAGAATAAAATAAAATAAAATAAAAAAGAACGGAGAGAATATAGTTTTGAGTTAGTTTTTAGTTAACCGTTGTGAGAAACATTTTAAATAAACTACTATGCCTACATTACGGATACATACTCTAAAAGAGTATGTATTTTAGGAGCAATGTTAGTTTTGTACATCAGAGAAAGAATGATATGACAATATTGATATGGTTATTAAAAATATTGTCATATTATTTCTCTTATGCCGCATCTATGAATTTAACCAATCGTGAGAATTCACAGTTTAATATAAAACATTCTTAAGCCGTTACACCGAAGATGATTTTACTATAAAATATAATGAGATGATTTTTGAGATCATATAATAAGCTTACACATTTATTATTTATACATAAAGTTAGGAATAAATTAAGTGCATATTGGAAACATGTCTCACTTTGCTAAAGTCTGTTAGTCTACTTGATTCGTTGTATTACTAAAGATTACTTTGTTCTTTCTATAATATTTAATTTTTTTTTATTTGTACAGATTTTTAGTATTCTAGGAGACGTGGTCGCTAATAACTTTATACGTAATTCGAGACGCTTACAATAAACCTTAAATATCTCAGATCACTTGATAGTACTTCTCAATATGAGTTCATCAACCCTTCATGTACACGACCGAATTAATTATGAGTTAATGAAAAATTTGATTATTTATATGATATAACCCACAGATATAGATTTTATAAACATTTTTTTTCGCAATAGTTAATTATTTACGATTGTTACAAATATATTGTCTAAATTTGGGTATGCATTTAACTAAATAATTTATACATATTTTACAATTAATTATTGTAAAAAATAGGCTATATAAAAAATAGGCTTCGAGAATATTTTTATTACGGTAGAATAATTTATTAACAATCACACAGGATACGACTAAAATGAACCAATCAATTTCACCAACGATAACACAATTTAACGATTTAATAAATTTTATTTAAAACTATTATGAAAACATTCGCATTGAATGTTTTAGTTTCCAACTAAAAGAAATTTTTTGGAATTCTTAACACGTGTAAATAAAAAAATATTCTATTCAGCTAACACCGAAAGAGTGAAAAATTTCTTAAAACTTCCACGCGACATGCTCGGGTGTGAGCGATCCCCCCCACTGTGCATGAAGTCGCACACGCGTCGTCATTTCCTTGGATGACGGCGTAGGGAGAGGACGTGTCTCGCGAATCGAGGTTCGTAACCTTGCTCAACTTGATTTCATCGCTATCTTACTATTTATAATTATAATATAATTATAATTTATAATTTATATTTTAATTTAATATAAATATAATTTATATTTTCGACAATTATTACGTATTATATATCACTGTTCGTGTTGTTACGCTTACAATTAACAATCTATACGTATCGCGAGAATAAATTTAATAATTTTGGGGTTTCTTGTTGTTCATTGACTCGATTGTTAAATATTACTTAATATTTCAAGTTCATGGCATAGATATTGAGTTCATAACGCAGCTTGGATTGGGTTTGGGGTATACTTGGACTTTGTTCGGACAGATTTACTTTAAGTTTGTATTTTTTATTTGTTACAGACTGTTCGGTTGGCAACCTAAGATGCATGGAAGGATTCTAGCGGGGCTTTGGACGCCAACATTGTAAGTTTCTTTGTATTTTTACTTGAATTAATTTCATTTCAATTTTTTTTTTCTATTTTTTTATTGAGAATTTCAAGAAATACTGAAAATTTTAATCTTGATTATTACCAAATCTCCAAATTAATTCAAACATATTAAAATTTAAATATCCGCTATTTAAAAATTTCCAAATTATCATTCCCATAACTTTAGGGACGAATTATAATATTCTATGTTTCGTTAAAGATTTTCAGAGCTTCCATTTCCATCCATGGGTTTAACGACTGATGACTTCGGGACGTCTTCCCCTAGTTATCAGTAGGTATGAGCATTATCAAAATAATCTTTCTTTTACACAATTACTTAAACGAACTTTTTATTTTATTTATTTTTTGCACTGTTACTTTATTTTACTTAACATTACTTATGTAATAATATATTTGAGAAATTAATTATTTTAATATTTATTATTTTGTACTATTACTTAAAATAATAAATATTTGGAAAATATATCATTTCGAAATAATTTATGTATATAAAATTTTGAAGTTTATTTCCATATATTCTTATTTTCAAATCAAATTATGTTATTTAGAAGAATTATTTTTTATGTTAATAGATGACTTTCCCTTGACAGGATGACTTCCCCTTGACAGGATGATTTCCCCTTGACTGGATGACTTGTGGATCGGCACAAGTGACTGGTTGTATTATGTAGATCTTTTTCGAGCATGGTGACCATGCGTATACATTATACTCATGAGTAGTAACATTTTTTATGCTTTCATTGTGTTTTATTTATTAAATATGGTTAGGACTTCTTGTACATCGCGTTTCTTTAATATCAATTGTTTAATTAATTAAAATTAATTACTGCAGATATTCTTTATATGTAAAAAAAATTAGAATGTCCATATTTCTATGCTAGAATGATGAATATCTATACAAATAATACAGTAACTACACCAAAGTCGATTCCTTAATTGGACTTACCATTAAACTACAATAAAATGGTACCAAATCTGGTACCATTTATGTAGTCAAGTTCTCAATTAAAAATAGTTCAGTTTAAAATAAAGATAGTGTTTTTCCGCGTTATACGCAATGGTCGCTAGTCTTTGTCAGCCGATTTCAGTAGAATGGTACGTACATTAGAGCGTGCAAGGTTGTATGTTGAAACTCGGGTGTCGGAGGCGTCCCGGGACGTTCTCTCTAGTTTAGGCTTATGCACCCGGATTTTTGTGTGAGAACCGTGGAATGTGTGTGTTGGTGTGCTTGTTTTACAATTTTTTATATACAGGAAGGAGTAGGATAGGTAGCATACTTTCTGGTGTGATTATTAATTATAAGTAGGTAGGGCCGGGCAGGGTGGTCACAGTCTCTGATCGGGTAGGCTCGTTTTCGCGTGACCAACCTGTTTCAGGAAATCTAATTTGATTAACCCTTTCAGCGTTGAGTTGTCCGACGTTAAGCGTGCGCCGTGGACTGCCCACTCCGTACGAAAAAGACTGAATTTTCATTGCAAGGTATATTGATTGTAACTGAAGTAAATTATGCATATTATGCGTTCATAACCTAAACTGAACGGTTGTGTGAGAACGCATATATGGGTTCATAGCCAAAATCGAGTGGTTGTCTGAGGACGCATATATGGGTTCGTAGCCAAAATCGAATGGTTGTGTGAGAACGCATATATGGGTTCATAGCGCTGAAAGGGTTAATCAGCGGTGAATATCGGCGCGAATGAGGAATGCCATTTGCCTTCGATTTTACCAGGTTGATTTTTCGAATTTGGCGACTTGTGTCGCCATCGCGGTCGTGGTCGCGAGTTAGGTCCCGAAACGAACGTTTTCTTGCTCGGGGTTCTGCACGTGTGCACGGACAATGATTCCTACGATCGTTGGTCGTCCACGCGTGTTCCATACAGGTTCCGCGATGTTACTTTTTTGGTTCACCTTTATAAGTTATTCTTTGGTTTCCGTTATCAGGGAATCTCGAGCTTAGATTTAAGTTTCAGCAGGCACGGCACCCGAAGAAAAGAAGAAGCTACACGCCGAAGAGGACTACCAATGGTTCGCCATTTAAAAGGATTCGAAAGCATCCTTTCAAATGGTGGATCATTCTTGTTACTACTTTGTCACTGTGCTCGCTTACATGTGTAGATTTTCTTTTCAGCTGCAGCAAGCCTTTCCTTGTAAACTTACGGATTTTTATTTAGCGTTGCGAATAACTGATCACGGTTTGAATTAGAGGTGCGAAAATGTACTAGATCGTGGTTTGAATCAGAGTCGGGAATGGTTCCAGAGTACGATTTTAAATCAGAGTTATGAATAAATGAAAATTTCGTGTTTTTAATTAGTGTTACGGAAAAATACTGATAGTGGTTGCTTTCAGTCGTTCTTTTGAATTTTTTATTACGAATTAAAGTTTATTTGCTTCGAGAATAATGCTGGAGTAATTTGTTATTAACGTTGTGATAATAATTTTCGCGTTTTTGTTTTGTTCATGGTAGTACTTTAAATTATAAAGATATTTGTCATTGGCCGATTAATTTCATAATGTTGCGAATTCCATATGTCGCTTATATTTTGAATTAGCTTTTTTTTATTATCAAATAATAATAGTTTCATGTTAGTTTCAGATCATTATTGGTCTAGTATGTTTTCTTTACAGCTTTCAATCTTCTTTCCTTTTTTTATTACAACTAATCCAATGATTGGGCTAGTTACACATTTGTCGAGTTACAGAAATTTGGCTCGAAAGTATTCTTCTATAACGATCATAAATACAAATTTATTCATTTATGTTGTATCTTATATTTATTTATTTATGTTGTATCTTATATATTTTTTTTCAAATACCTATTATTTAAAATCTTTTAGTAGAAATAGGTAGGGTATGGGATCATTTTCTTTTGATAGTAAAAAATAATAGTCAAAATTAAGGTTAACCTTCTGTTATAAATTCGTAATTAACCCTTTTCCCTATAACAACGAGTCACACTCGTGGCGCCGATTCTAGATAAAACACAATAAAAACACACAATATTTATGATAAAGTTCAATTTTAGCTTTAACCGTAATTTAAATTTACAATATTGAAAATTAGCAAATACAAAATACGTGTAATATTTCGATACTTTGCGATTGACAGAGTGTCAAAGACGTGAATAACTATCGCTAGTATGTATGAAGATCGAAGAAATCGTAAGCCAAGGGGTTAATACGTTTCCAGTTTCAACACTGATAATAAAAAACTTTTTTAAACTTCAAAATCTTCCTTTCGACTAAATTCTTATCTTGGTCCGATTCGCCTCAGTTTACCCTATACCTCAATCATCGTTAGTTCCACTTTTAAAGACTCTGTTTCGAAAAACTAAGTGTATCTTAAAAAAAAGGTAGTAATTAATTTTTAGACGAACCAGAGCAATAACAAATCTCTGTTCTGTCGAACAAGTCACTGTAATTACTCCGACAAAAGTGTGCACCTCTACGGGTGATCGAACACGGTTCCAGTCCAGGTCCGAGTCTTTCTGAAACAAGGAGCCAAAGGAAAGAAAGCAACGCATGTGTCAGTGTTTTAGGGGTTCCAGGGGATGCCGCTAATTACCGAGGTTTGTCTGAGTCGTTACAGTGGCTATCGGCCCGCTACTTTTACCTCGAACTGGCTTCCATCTCTTCGACCATCCGCACCCTTTTGCGGCGTTGAGTCGGGTCTGCATTCAGAGCAGCCACGTGAAACGAGAAAGGTCCCGTTTCTGTCTCAAGCGTGTTAATTAGACGCGCCTTTGTTTCCTCAGAAGGAACCCGAACGAGGCAAATATGAACGATGAAGCGACCCTTGAATTTTGTCTCTCGCTTGATATCGCGACCGCCGACGCGCGAATTATTTATGCCGTGGGATTGTACGGAAGTTTCATAAGGGGAATCCTGCCGGTGTTTTCGGCTCTGTTATTCTGCTTGCATTCTGATGTCAGCAACGATGTTCGGCACGGTAAGAATTAATATATTAGGTCGTTCGGATAGTTCTATTGAATTTAGTTGTTTAAATTTGAATAACGGCTCCGTCAAACGTTAGCGAACTCAGTTGATCCTCGAACGACTGTTTAGGAGTGACTCGAGAAGCTGATGCTGAGTCATTTATGATCCGTGATAAGATTCTCGTTATATGTATCTGAGAACTATTTTCTTTGCAAAATTATAGTTAATTAAATCGGTAACGAATTGCTGGGTCATTTGTGATCCGTGATAACATTTTCGTAATATGTATCTGAGAACTAATTTCTCTGCCAAAATTATAGTTAATTAAATCGGTAACGAATTGCTGGGTCATTTGTGATCCGTGATAACATTTTCGTAATATGTACCTGAGAACTAATTTCTCTACTAAAATTATAGTTGTAGGAATAGTAGAGTGTATTTGAAATGCTTTTTACAGTGGTTGACTTAACCCATTGACTGCCAACTACGAGATATCCCGTAGTAAGCGTGTGTACCAAAACTGCCAGCTACGAGATATCTCGTAGTGTGTGCTGCACTTTTAGATTAATTGCAAATGGCCATTTGAGTTAAGAATTATTAGTGTTGTTTTTTTCAATAAAAATTACTGTAAATGCCATTACAATATTATATCGGTAACTTAATATTATTATATTTTGTAAAATTTCAGGTATTCTTTAAAATAAAACCTTGGCACCTAGGACAAGAGACTTTAAATATGCCTGGCAGTCAATGGGTTAAACTCTATCTCTCTAACTATAACTCTTCAATTCTAACTAAAACTATGTTTCTTTGGCTCTTTTATATTATTTTCTGGCTAAAGGTCGAACCAATTTGAAACGAGGTTCCATCGTATTGGTGCGGCTGAAAACTTAAGACCTGGGTTTTATTAGGGGTCTTTTTCTCTCACACATACCAAGACATTCTTTACTTACATAATTAATTACATCAATAACGAATTGTTGAACGATACCAGAACTGAACAGTTGAAAAAATGCAATAAAACAAAAAATACACAATTGTAATTTATCTAGCGTGTCGTATACAGTCGTTTACCATCTCGCGGATGTTGAAAATAGCCCATAAATTATTAATAAAAATAGTGGTTATACACATCATTGAATTTGTCTTGGGAAGCATAATAAATTAGAAACAATGAAAATGTATAATTCCCTTTCAGAGAGTTTCATTGGCAGTACCACCCCTTTAAATAACAATGTAAAAAGAAACTAGAATATTTTAATAAATTCCCCTCATAAAATTAAATAACTCTTGTATGAAAAATTTTATTATATTTTAAATAATTAGGAAAATAATATCGCGTAACAAGTAAATAGGAAAATAGTAACGAATAAATAGATAAAAGGGCAAAAGCGATCCCACATTTATTGGACGAGGGTTAAAATACCGTTACAATCTACATACACAATTTTGTCAACGTTTTAATAATTTATTTATGCAATCTACAAAAAGTCTGCGAGGTCAGGAATTAACAATTCCCACGAAAACTTATTTTACACGAAGTTCATTTCAAAATGCAGAAAAGAAAGATTATGGTATACCAAACAATGGTGGAACGAAAACAATTCGATTTCTTTATCGATCGAATATTATAATTTTCTTGGAAATTGACGAAGTCGAAAT
Source organism: Ctenoplectra terminalis (assembly GCA_019453375.1). NCBI lineage: Eukaryota > Metazoa > Arthropoda > Insecta > Hymenoptera > Apidae > Ctenoplectra > Ctenoplectra terminalis. The sequence continues at coordinate 5,339 of SMSQ01020698.1, read as the reverse complement.
GCGACCATCAGACACCGCGTCAATTATTCTGTCGGGAACAATTTTTGTTTCACCGGAGTACATGTATTTATACAAAGTAGATAATGAAGATAAAGTTTCAACGGTAACGAGCGGAACATTAATGAGCGAACCGCAAAGGCAGAAGTGGGGAAATGAAAATGTGAAATGACATATGAACAAGTGAAATGTGAAACATTGTTAGTTTCGCGGCAGACACTAGTTTCCAAGTTCATGGTTTCAAATGTCATTATGGATCGTCTGATTCATGCGTGGTTTGAAGAATAAAAATATGAAAAAATGGTAAAATTGGTAGTTTGAACAGTGGGCGAATTAATTGATAAATTATGAAGCGTAATTAATGGATTTTGATGAAAAGTAGGAACATCGCGAGATATTGAATTTCGTACAGGTAGATATTCAACAAATTCATCGCAGAATACTAAAAATAATGACTGTACGATGTTTCTATTAAGGTATATAATTTTATAACAGATTTTATAATAGATTGCAAAGAGAATGCCTTAATTTTGATCAAATATTACATTTCAAGTTTGTAGAATTACATACAAATTATCCATTTTAATTTGGCTTCGTTTCTTTCTTTTTTATGTTAATTAAAATATTATCCTTTCTTAAACTCAAATATTTCACATGTACATTTAATTCTTAATATTCTACGATCATAAATTTTTTCCGATTTTATTATCACGAGTGGTAATTGTAAAAGATTTTAAATACAAAACATGGACTTCAGAGAATAGATCTCTTTATCTGGATGCATCGGTGGACTGCGCTTCATCGCTAAAAGTATAGCTGATGTACTACATATTATTTCGTATTAAATATTATCACAATTTTACGAAGAGAGTTTAATTCGACTTCTTATCCGTTTGTAACCGAACATTCCTACAATATCAAGACTTAAATTGTTAAATCGCCTTCCAGAATACGAATTATCGCTTCAGACTAATAAACACCTCGGTCACTTCATTTCAGAAGAGAGGATAAAATCTGACCAGAGGAAATAAAAACCAGTTGAAGAGTTTCCAATACTCACCAATTAAAAGAACATTCAACAGATCTTGAAATTTATAAGATACTATCTAAAATTGATACCTAATTTCATTATCGAAGCGAAACATTTGATCAATTTGTTAAGAAAAAGCATCAAATTGGAATGGACAGAAAACAGAACCAAAACTTCAAGCAAATACGCGATGCGCACTGTCAGCGTCCCATACTGATGCAATATCCAGATTTTAATAAGTCCTTCATCGCGACAATAGATCTATCCTGCTGAAATGATACTTGAGCATCCTTTTGTTCAATACCTTTATTAGTCAAGTAATTATTTTCCCTTTTTGTGACTACGCGTACCGAATACCGGTTTTAGAGCGAGTGAGAACCAGTGATTCATTGTGTTTGGCCAGTATACCCAAATTAGTACTGTGGCGTGCGTAAACAACCACCTCGTTCCTGTCAGCGACTTATTTCGATATTATCTTTCTGCAATTTTCTTTTTCTTTTCTGTTTCTAGTTTCTCACGGTTCCGTGCGAGTCTGGCCATTTTCGTACACATTTGGCGACCAGAACGTTACGTTTCTTCACTTTCTCTTCTTTTCTTTTCTCGAGCTTTCCACGTCAATATTTCCTTTAGAGTTTCTCTAGTGATTCCAGTCGTTAATTTTTTCTTCAAGGTTTTGCTAGGACTTGGTTATCCTTTGGTTACAAGTGTTAACCAGGCCCTGCAAATTTGGTACTCCTACTCTTCTCTACTTTTTCTTAGTTTTCTCGCGTTTCTAGATTTCTTCTCCTCCTCTAACTATTTTTTTCTATTTATATCTTTTTCTGCCTCGGGATTTGCCTTTTTAAGGGCTGACATTTTCGCCCTCGGGATGAGTCGTTTTCGAACCGCCGTCGATACTTGCTGTACATTATTTTCTCGTTTTCTTTTCGTATTAATAAATTAGGTGGTGAAGAGTTCATCGGTTAATTATATTAATTTCCTCTCAATTTTTGGTGGCGCTTTAGATGGTGCGATTGAGTGGTGAAGAGTTCATCAATTAATTATATTATTTTCCCCTCAATTTTTGATAACGCTTTGAATGGTGCGATTGAGTAGCGAAGAGTTCATTAGTTAATTACATTATTTATCCTCAATCTTTGGTGACGCTTTGGATGGTGCGATTGAGTGGTAAAGAGTTCATCA
>SMSQ01020697.1:0-30033 GCA_019453375.1 Ctenoplectra terminalis | reverse complement strand
TTTAATTCCTTTTTCACACGAATGTAGCAAATAATAATAATAATACTAACTTTTATTTTTTAACCTGATAAGTTAATCTCTATACAGAGGATTAAATGTAAATTGTTGATAATTTTCAACCTCGTGTAATCGTATTTATTAAGTTGGTCATACATTCTAAAGTATTCGGTTATCTTAATAAGTTGCAGTTGAAATTACAGTAGTAACTGATAACCTTAAATATGAACGAATAATTAACAATTATTCGTTTCTGTGTAACTTGAATTCGCTATACAATATTTTAAAAGTAATATTTACAGTATAATTTCTTGCATAGTCTTTATTAAATATTACCATTTGTCGACGTTACTTTAAAAATTAAAATTTGTTGTAGACTTAAATTTTATTGATTTAACAAAAATTAAAAAGTCAAAATACTATTTGTTATTCTTATTTATACGTCTATTTATTTTCCAATGTTTTCTAGTTCTTCTAAAAACGTTTTACACTTTCCTTTAAGTATTTTAATTGCTTCTACAAAAAGTACAGACGGCGGTAATGTCCCCACCGATTCAATAGTAACTGTAAATATGAAAGAAAAAATGATCAGCATATATATAATCTTCGAATGAACAATTTTTGAATAAATACTTTTAAATGCTTACAAATAATATGATTTCGTACTCTGCTTAATCGCACGCATCCTTTAAGATCCTCGTGTTGAAACACGTTTCTAGAACAACTATCATAGCGAGCATTTTTCACCCTTGCTTCACGCAAGTCTGGATCACCTGATTTATTTTCAATTACTTCTATAACACCGATACTGAAACAATTTTTTAAACGATCTGCCATTTCTCCTCTAACCGGTTTTATTAGTTGTATATCTGGTAGTAGCCTGTACGATGCTGTAGCTAAATAGAAGATAAATTAAAAAATTAATATTTAGAAATTTAATTTAAAAAATACACTTTACATTGTAAAATTCAATAATATAAATACTTTAATCTTAAATTATTCATATTTAACTTACCCACAGGAGAAAATTTAGCATGATCTTTTCCAATTCCTTTAACCGCATGCATAAAAGCATGAATTTCTTGACCAGGACGCATTTTACATATTAAAATATCATTTTCTAGAACACCTAATTGCTCTGTTCCACGAGGATAAAGTTCTGCTTGACGTCCAATTGCAACCCATTTTATGTCCTTACTATACACTACAAACAAATTGTTTCTCTTTCTAAATTCTTTTCATATCTTTGTTTTAGCTTCATTAAATATTTATGTACCATTGCTGTTTTTGTAGATATCAGTTATCCTTCTAGAATCCTTTGGAGTTTGGGGATTCCAAGTGCATGATACTTTAAGCTCGTATCTTAATGTATCTTGATCGCTAACTTCATCTTCATCTTTAGCAGCAGAGGAAGGATATTCGAATAATCTTGGATCAGCTCGAAGTGGTATCAAACCCAACCTTTGATATAAATTTTATTTTGTGTAAAAAATAAAAAATAATAATGTGCATTTAAAAATATAAATAACCTTTACCTGTGAGCTAGAACTTCATCTTGAATCAAACTTGTGTTATTTATAATATAAACTTTTTCTATAGCCATAGTTGGTACCTCGCTTAAAAGAACTCTACGAAATGTATTAGCAAAGCCAACAGGATAACCAATTAAGTCAAATTCTAACTCTCTTTTATCTTCAGATTCTCTGACAACATGTATTTTAAATTCCTAAAAATAATATAACGTATTAAATAAAAGTTACATAGTTCAACAGGAGTAAAGATAAAAATTAAAAGATTACTTTTTTAAAATTATGCAAATTCCAATCCTCTTGTGGTTGATAATTTGTATAATCTGAAGCCTAAAAAATAAAATCGCCATTGATAATTATTCGTTTCAATCATCATTAAGATATACGACACATGTTAATTTATTCTCACATTAGGTATACCAAATTCTTCAAGAATAACACGAGATTTCCGACTTTCTTCCATGATTTGATATTTGTTATGACATAGAGGTTACTCTTACAAATGCCGGAGAAACGCACGTGTTACAACTCAGTGTTCCACAATACATTATATTTTGCTCGTGCTTCAAAAGTACTATTCAAAAAGTTACTAAAAAAAAAAAAAAGTTATAACTGTATTCAAAATAGCAATATAAATAATATCTTAATAGGAAAATGTATAAACGTAAAATTTTAATTGTATTCAACATTTAAATTAAAACTTTATATATCTTTGCTTTTGTAGTTTATAAGATGCAAAAAAAAGTATTTGTGAAAAAATTAAATAATGGTTGCATTATTTGAAATAACATACTCGTATTCAGCAATAAATAAAAATCCTAAATATGTAAATATCTCTATGTATCATTTGTGTATATACAGCTTTATTATGTTAATAGATACAAAAGTTAATAGANAATACATTATATTTTGCTCGTGCTTCAAAAGTACTATTCAAAAAGTTACTAAAAAAAAAAAAAAGTTATAACTGTATTCAAAATAGCAATATAAATAATATCTTAATAGGAAAATGTATAAACGTAAAATTTTAATTGTATTCAACATTTAAATTAAAACTTTATATATCTTTGCTTTTGTAGTTTATAAGATGCAAAAAAAAGTATTTGTGAAAAAATTAAATAATGGTTGCATTATTTGAAATAACATACTCGTATTCAGCAATAAATAAAAATCCTAAATATGTAAATATCTGTATGTATCATTTGTGTATATACAGCTTTATTATGTTAATAGATACAAAAGTTAATAGAATCATCTATTTTATTTGGCAGTTTTATTCATAATTGCAACAAATAAAGTATTTCAATAACATTTTTAAACAGTTTATTTTTCACGTTGGGTTTATAAATATTGCTGTAGCTTTAAATGTTTGATCATTGAGTAGCAACTTCGAGTGACCGCGAATTCAAGTTTCCTTTTCAGAAAACGATAAAGTCAATCTCCAATTGACAATATCCTTGTGACCTATTTCCCAACACTATCGTGTATTAATTTTTTAACGAATGTTATGTATCTTTTTAATCCAAAGCAGCGGCACCAGAAATAATTTCAATCAGTTCTCTAGTAATTACAGCTTGTCGAGTACGATTGAATGTCAGGGTTAATTTGTCTATCATCTCTCCTGCATTCTTACTGGCATTGTCCATAGCGGTCATACGACTTGATTGTTCGCTACAGGCACCTTCTTTCATAGAATAAAACAATAAAGAAGCCAGTGAGAATTCTAAATAGCTTTGAACTACGTTTTCATCCAGAGAGTCATACACAGATAATTTAGGTGCAGTGGTTACTGCGTTTTTGTCAAAAAGCGGTAATTGATCAACAGAATATGATACCACAGACTTGAATCGATTGTACACAATACGGCCGGAACCAAAAGTGTATCTGAAAATACCAGTTCGTTTAATTTATTATGTTAACACGAAAGACATTTTTTTTTTTAAGTTATACCTTTAATATTGAATTAAACAAACATACCCGCTATTCATAACTTCAATTGCTACTCTAGCAGCATCATTAAACGTGGGTGGTTTACGACCGACTTCGTATGCAACAAACAGTATATTATTAGCAAACATACGTGACAAAATTGCTCGTGATTTTTCACCGATGCACACAATTTTTGTGTTTTCACGTTCTTTGGGATCTGCTAAAAGAGAATCTCTAATGTTACGAGACACTCCAGTGTGAACAGCACCACACAGTCCACGATCACTTGTTACCGCTATAACAAGTTTTTTCTCTTCTTCCGGTGGTGCTTGAATTTCAGCTTGTTCATAAAACATTTTGGTACCAACACCAAGCGGACGAGCTTGTTTTAAGTCCCTTTCTGCCCTGTTATATTTAGCAGCAGACACCATTTTCATCGATTGAGTGATCTTTTGAATGTTCTTTACAGATTTTAATCTTATAGAGATGGCTTTAAGGGTTGCCATTCCACGTTGTTGTTGCTGCTGCTGCTGTTGCGCAGCAAGCCGTACAACCATAGTCATACGATTAGAAAACATTTTGGAGTNTCGATAGATAATTCCTATCGAATTTTTCGTTCGATATCTCGACGATTCTGCTCTTTAATTTCTGTTAAGTCACTACCGCTAAATTCAAATTCATATGATTCGTTTTATCATTGGTTCGTACAGAAATGATTTAAGTTTCATATAAAAGTTGGGAGTATGCTTGACGATGCGCGAAACGTATCGCGTTAACGATATAGCTGTGCATACGTTGGATTATTCGATCATCGTTTGTACGTTTGATAAACTTTTTCGTGTAATCGTAGTTTCTTTCGATACTTANCCGGTGGTGCTTGAATTTCAGCTTGTTCATAAAACATTTTGGTACCAACACCAAGCGGACGAGCTTGTTTTAAGTCCCTTTCTGCCCTGTTATATTTAGCAGCAGACACCATTTTCATCGATTGAGTGATCTTTTGAATGTTCTTTACAGATTTTAATCTTATAGAGATGGCTTTAAGGGTTGCCATTCCACGTTGTTGTTGCTGCTGCTGCTGTTGCGCAGCAAGCCGTACAACCATAGTCATACGATTAGAAAACATTTTGGAGTTGGATAGTGTCCCTGTAAAATTACATAAAATATATATATATATATATATCAATATTAATTTTTTTATTGAAACTTTTTACTATATACACATCAGAGTTTTTATTGTGCTGATTATTCTTACCGTTTGTGAAAAATCTGTTACAAAATAAAAAATTCTAAACAATCAAAATTACTTAAGCTCCGTATCTGATATCCACAATAAAGGAATTATTTACTGAAACTATGAAAATTACATTTTTACATTACTCTTATAAAGAATTTCAAAATAAAATATGAAATATAAATTACAAGTTTTATTTCAAAATTACTTCTAATTTTTTACTGGAAATATTTAGGAAAATTGAAATAATTAATAATAACTAAAACAAAAAAAAAAAACTATTGCATATAATACTTAAAACATAAATTGCAATTTTTAATACAGTCTGTAAATAATATACTTCTCAAAATTCTAAGTATTTAATATTTTATTAAAATAATGAGCAGTAATGAACTTATTAAATATAATCTGTACATCCAACATAATGTATAAAAATGATAAAAAAAGTAAAACTATGAAAGAATACAAATTATTATAACTGAAAACCTTGCTTGAAAATATGTTTAACTTACCAAAACGATCATTCAAGTTTTGAAAAATAAAACAATAAATTACATAAGACACGTATTAATAAAATTATAAACTTAACGTATGGAATAATAAAATATATTTTTTCGTCTCATTTCTCATCTGTGAAATATTAAATATTATACCTATTATTACTATCGATTAACTTTATCATATTTTATTATACCGATAGATAATAATTGTTACATTATTCCATAGCAGACATTCATCTGTCTCACTGATCTTTTTGATATCGATTACATTGCGAAGATAGAATTTAATACATATAAAAGTTACAGAAATGAAGCAACGAGTATATAAGAAATAACATGATATAATAACACGAGTGACAAGAATATTAATAGGTGTGAATTATTTTTTAATTCACAACATTGTCTGATTTATATAATCACAATGGATACCATTCTGCTATGCTTACGCTTAAGTTATTTAATTACAGATTCATTGTTGATTATTCGCTTTGTTGTACACTAATCGATTAAAATAACTACATTTAATCTTTATCTATTGTAATGAATTGAACTCACCGCACGACTTAGAACAATACGATAAAAAACGAAAAAACTGTGTTAAGCGGGATGGGAATGATCATAGGACACGAAGTCCCTCGCAAGCAAGTGTAATATCTATATACGTGTGTAAGTCCTATAAAGGCGATCAATAGGCCCCCTATATGTAAAAATTTCTTTCACGATCTAGGGAATTTATTAAATACGAATAATTTTATATAGATTTCAGTTTTATATTTAAACGAAAGGATAAAATTAAGATTCCTTCTTTTTTTCTTCTTCTAATATTTTCATCGTAATATTGCAGAACTACTTTTCCCATGACATAGCTATCATATAAATGATAGTTTATTCGTTTTCACTAATTTGATATAATTGTTCAAACTTTTTAATAATTATTTTAAACGCATTTTGCCAGCATTAGAGACTAAAAAACGAATAATATAAAATATATTCATTTATTGCGATCTGCATTTGAAATATACAATCGACTAAACCTAAGTACATTTATTGAAAATGATTTATGATTGAATAATGTAAGCAATACAATGAATCAACACTTTATTTGAAACCTTTCATGTTTTATTTCATACTTAACACACGGTAATGGAATTGTATTCAATATAGAAATTTGAAATCTATATCGTTTTTTTTTCAATATTAATCCATTGTTAAAATTACATATAAGAAAACAAACATAATTGTTTTAAAATACACAATCCATTCATTTGTATATATTTATATAATACACATGAACACATGTATATATACATATTTACATATTACCAGCAATATTTTCACAGTTTTAATTTTTGTTAACAGTATTTATATATATATCTTCATTCGTTACAAATAAAAATATGTATTATCAACATTATTCACAGATATGCTTGAAATTTTCATGAATTTTATAATTAAACTAATCAGCTTTTTTACTTCCACGCGTTTTCCAAGCCACTAAAAGATTCCAGGAGAAGAACAAAGAAAATGAATGAACTTGGGATGCCAACAGAATAAATGCATACCACAGCAATCCATATGGTAAGCCCTAAAAAAATATAATTTTCATAAGCTTAAAAAAATATGTAATATTATGGTTTCTAATGTAACAACATACATAATATAGTATATTCATTTTCAACCACAGTCGTATCTAGTTTAACAAATAATCCGTACCTGCCAAAAGTGAATTTCATCTATTTTACCAACAGTTAAATATTTCCAAACATCCTTGAAATAATATACAACTGCATAAAATAATGGACCATATCCTAACAGAATAATACCTATCATGTACTGTTGTAGTACTTTAACTCTGTTTCTTTTAATAGCAGATAATCCAAGGAAACTCAGCATCAAACTCGTGCACCAAATATATTCCCACCATAGGGGCTGCAATAGAAAAAAAAAAAAGATATTAGCTCAATATTTATGTTTCGTATTTAAGATTACATACCTGAGGTACTTGTAATTCCTCAATCTCCAAAATGAATATGTCCATATGATCTAAAATATCGGCTGATAGCTTGGCAAGCATAACGAAGAAAAGAAGATAGTGAAAAAATATACAATACTTCAGTCTTGATTTATTTGTTGCGCTAAAAGAAATACAAATTTTATCTAATAATAAAGAAATAACAGTCGGGGAATAATTTATTTTTAATTGTTATTTTTATGCATGATGAATTTCAATTATTTATACATCACGATGGAATGTTAAATAATATTTAATAAATAAAAAAGTAACAGGTATATTGTTTTTATTACGTCTTAATTACCTGATTTGATAGTGACTAGCGACTTTTTGTCTATGATTAAAATCACTTCCATCTGTACCCAGAGCCTGGGACAGTGTAACTTTTGAAGCCATATTTCGAAATTATCGTGACTGAGATCCAAGAATCACGTTCGTATTTTAATAACAGAAGCTTATGTATAAACAATTTTGTAGCTGTAAATCAAGATAAACTATTCGGTACTTCATTACCAACTATTTAACTATTTTTAAACTTTCAGAAGCTCTGTTAGTGGCCTCATGGGTCACGGATCTCTGCAAATGTGTCACTTTTATTAAGTCACGTTTTCATTTCGCAGAAATTAAGCATCGTTTTTGTTTTATTTTTTTAATTCCTTTTATAAACCAATACTTTCAATTATTGTACTGTATTGTTTCTTGGTTTTTTTCTCTCTCAATATATAATGTACGTTTTTTCTTTTAATGTGAAATTATGAGATTTTACATCTATTTAAGATATTGGTAAATAAAATAAGATAAAAGTTATTAACATTAATATTACCAGCGTATCATTAAATTGTACAATTACAATTTTTTAATTGTACTTTACAAGAACATTTAAATCAGATAATACAACTTAATCTGTAGTTAACGTTCGAACTACATCGCGCATAATTAATTTTTTTTATCATGTTTTATATTAACAATTACATGTTTTATATATAACATAATAAAATATTTAAGATTTTTGTCGAGTTCAATTATTAACCTAGCGTATGTATCTACTGATTATTTAATTTGCATCATACCAGTAGGTGAAAGATGATGAAAGATATATATGTATATCTCTACACACATATATTTTCTATTTCGATAAATTTATAGATCATCTATAAAGTGCATCAGTGCGAGCACGTGTATCAGAAGCTAACGTAACCTTAAACATTGATGTATTCAAATTGAAGTGTTGTAGAATGTTAAAAGGATACCATAGTAACAATATCATAAAACATAACAGAAACACATGGAAAGAATTTTCATGTATATTGTTGTGTAAAATTTTATACACATTTAGACATTCAAACAATGTATTTGTGAGAGCACAATCTATATAATTTAATAATTGTCTGAAAATGTATAGTACAATTTATAAATGAATATGATATAATAATATTTTTAATGAAATAAAGAAATAAGTTGATAATATTATGATATAAAATAGAGCAACAATAATTTTACAATAGTATTTAAAGAATAAATCTCGCTTCTTTTCATTAAAATGAGTTTTAACAAAGTGAAAGAAGTTATTGAAGAAGGAGATGTGGTAATCTTATATTTAGGACCTAGTAATATGCACTCCTTAGAGATAAAACCAAAAATTCTCAATAAAAAAGGTAATATGGTTGATAATATTTTTCAAACGATATACGGAGCGCTTAAAGTATTTTCTCTTGTGGGACAAAAATATGGTACTAAGATACAACTTTCCCGTGGATGGGCATATGTGTTACAACCAACACCAGAACTTTGGACGCTAACAGTTCCTCATAGAACGCAAATTATCTATAGCCCTGACATGAGTCTAATTATATATTTGATGGATTTATCACCGGGAAGCATAATTATTGAAACAGGTTCGATTTGTTTTAGTTTTGAAAATATTATAAAATTATATTATGAAGTTCCTTGAAATAGAATTTTTTTCTTTCAAGGTTCAGTTTGTTTTAGTTTTGAAAATATTATAAAATTATATTATGAAGTTCCTTGAAATAGAATTTTTTTCTTTAACTTTAAATATAATAATGTTTTAAAATTTGTAGTTATTGTTTTTTATTTTGGATGTTTTTAGTCGAGGTATTTTATTGGTTTAGGTACTGGAAGCGGATCTCTTTCTCATGCTCTTATTCGTGTAATTCGTCCTCACGGTCACCTTCATACATTTGATTTTCATGAGCAACGTGTAAATGTTGCTCAGGCAGAATTTGAAGCTCATGGTCTCAGTAAATTTGTAACTGTAAATCATAGGGATGTTTGTATAGAAGGTTTTGGAGAACACTTAGAAAACAAAGTAGATGCAATTTTTTTGGATCTTCCACATCCATGGTTAGCAATTGACCATGCATTATTTACTTTAAAAAAGTCAGGTACAAATTAAGTATATTTCATTTAATACAGTTCTTTTTATTTCATATTTTATTTACACATTTTTTTTGTTTTACATGAAAATATATAAAAAATGTTGCTTTTCTTAATTTATTTTGAAGATGTTTCAATTATTTCGAATCTATATAATATTATAATCAAATAATGAATATATCATTCATTTTAAATGGAGTATGATAATTTTTCAATTACTTTATTTTTAGGTGGAAAACTTTGTTCTTTTTCTCCTTGCATTGAACAGGTTCAACGTACTTGTGCAAAACTGGTATCAAAAGGATTCATTGAATTGAACACATACGAGTGTTTACAAAGAGAAATAAATGTAGTGTATAGAAATCTTTCTACATTGGATTTAGAATGCTTAAAATATCAGGTACATATAACAAATGCGGTACATGGAATTGATACATGTATAAAATGTAAATGAAAAAATTTTTCTTTTTATTATCACTTTTAGTTTAATTTTTATAAAAGAATATTGTAAATATAATAACTAAATGGCACGTGCTTAACTAAAATTTTATATTTAAAACAATATTAAAGCTTGAAAATACTCGTGATGTTTTTAACTATGTTTCAGCATGTGGACAAAGATATGGCACAACAAAGTGAAAATGAAAAACAAGAACAAAAACTGCTTACTGTAACACATGCCCGTTCTTTGCCTGGTCACACAGGATTTATTACGATTGCTACATTACCTCCATTTTATGCACGAAAATTAGAAATGGATGTAGAGTTTAAAGACTGAGAAAATTTTAAACTGTAACAAAAAAATTACAATATTTTTGTTACTATGTCGTATAGAAACCTGATTTGTACGATAAGCTTCATTTCCATTCAAAATAGAATCTGTGATAATGAAGAATACAGAACGAAATTAACAAATAATCAGATCTTAAACTCTTGTATACATAATAATCTCATTAACAATGTAGATGATTGTTTTATGTTTCTACTTTGTTAGGATTCCAAGATAAATAATCAACTCGTGTTGCGGCTTGATATTCTTTTACCAAATACTCGACAACTTCCCTGGAGTTATCCAACTCGTCTAAATTATCTTCGAACATTTTTTCTTTGCGAAACTGTTCCAAAAATGCTTCACGTTTTCGCAATTTATCATATTGTTGTAAGGCACGATCAAATAACTGAAACACGTGTGTATGAACGTATTACGTATTTAGCAATAATTTGTTTTGTATATAAATAGAATTATTAAGTACTTTTTAAAACATTGAACATAATAGGTAAAATAATTTCACGCTTTTTAATAAAAAAAATATTTTTACAACTTACCGACGAGATGTTAGTGTGATTAGCTAACATTAAACCAGATACTCGGTGTGCACTTTGAATGTAAGGTGATTTTCTTGAAAGAGCTACTTGTATGCTAGCAGGACCCCAAGGTATAAATTGTGCAAGTTTTCTTTCTCTGATTCTTTGTAAAGATTTATGAACTTGGGTTGGGTCTACTTCACCCTAAAACATTGTGTTTACAAGATTATGATTTTATTTTCACCTATAATATTTTATATCATATAAAACTTACCTGAATGATGTTTAAAATAGATATGTAACAATGCAATGCATTTCTATCTAATGCCGTAGAAACCATCATGTTTTTTGGTTGCAGTAAACGTCTCATTACATCTAATACAGAAGTTTTTCTTACGGAAGCTCCCTATCAATTACAAAGAATAAATTAATGGAATTTCATTAAATTTTTCAATTGTATTTTATAAAATGATTACCTACTTCTTGATCTGTAGTTAAAGGAGTGTAACCAGTCATGAGAAAATGTAATCGTGGTGTTGGAATTAATGGGGCAATTAAACCAACTAAGTCATTGTTCATATAAGAAGGATACCTAGTTGTAAAATGTAAATTAATTGAAAGTGAATTAATTCATTAAATTTTTATAAACCTTCGCAATAAGTCTTTTAATAAAATAGGTACAAAAGATACAATACCGAAGTGTGGTGGTGCTAACAGACATTATTGTAGAAACAAGCTTGTTAATCTGTGTAAAACTAGGATTTTGAATGTGAAGTCTGTCTGATGCTATTCTATTAAGTGCTGTGTTGTCTAAAACAACAACACAATCGGCACACTGTGTTAATCTTTTTAAAGTTAGCAAAGAGTTGTACGGCTGTACCACTACATCGCTGAAAAAAATTTCTTTATTATTAAAATTAAACGTTATTAAAGTTGTGATATTGTTTTAATTACTATAAAGCAATTTCGTTACACAATACATACCTTATTTCATCCTGATTTGGAAAAACACTATATGTTTCAATCAATTTTTTCGGAAATCTATCCGCAAGAGATTCAAGCATGAACGAACCCATACCTGAACCTGTACCACCTGCTATAGAGTGACACAAAACAAATCCCTGTAAATAAAAATAACATTAGAAATGATTAAAGTATAAATACTATCGATTGAAACAAAACATACATACCTCTAAACTATCACTTCCATCTGCCTCTCTATCTAAAATATCAAAAATCTCTTCTTGAAGTTTTTCTCCTTGATGATAACCAGATGCCCAATTATTTCCAGCACCGCCTCCATGTTTTGATAAATAAATATTCTCTGGATTATATAACTTGTGAAAAGTAATATTCATAATAAACATATGTTTTAATAAAAAGTGTGTTTATATACATTTATCAAATTAAATAATTAAATTGATTTATACTGTTTATAAAAATATAGTAATAAATACCTTCGAATATGGAGAATTCATAATTGTATGAATTACTCTAGGTTCCAAATCTAACAATACTGCTCTTGGTATATAATGTTCATCATCCGACTGATAAAAAAATACATCTTTTCTATCTGTTCCTTCTGTCGCGTAATCTTCCAAAATACCTTCCGGACTAATACCATGCTCGGCGCACAATTTTTTCCAAAACTCAAATCCAACTAAAAACAGAAGTTCTATTATTTTTCCTTTTTCCTTTTGATGTACCATTTCAATGCATTTTAAGAATCCATAATAAAAAAATTAATTTATTGTGATACTTTTATAGAATATACGTTCCACAAACTTAATGCTTTTGATAAAAAATTAAAGAGACACAAACATTATTTCAACAAGATATTAACAAAATAATCAATACTGAAATTAATTAAAAATACGTTGTTTGGTTATATTTATAAATCAATTATAAAACAAACAGATGAACGTTTTAATATAAATACAAATTATACAATTACTCACTTTGATTGCCGCATTGGCCAAGTTGCAAAGTTATCATTTCACAAGGCATCTTGAATATGTTACTTAATTGTTGTTGACAAAAAGATTACAATTATTTGATTTCAATTTTACGCGAAATAAACCTTCAATTTTATTAATACTTCACATATTACAAATATATTTATAACTAATATCTTAACAATAGATATGTTTGTAACTTGTTATGTATTTACTATGTACGAATGTAACAAACTGAATAAGTGTACAAAACAGTTAATACTACTGCATTCAGTTGCAGATGGTGCTACGTTATGAGTTAATGTTTCTTACTGTTTAAAATTTGAACAAGTATGAAAAAAGTGAACAAAATGTTCATGAGTACCAAATTTCAATAGTAATTAGACAACAAAGACGAATAGGTATTCAATTATTTTTAATAATTTTAAAACACTTTTTTGTCTTAAGCTTAAAAGAAATAATAATTTTTATACCTAGTGTACACGCATAATTAGTAGTTTGTACATTCAGCAATAAATTAATTTATATTATACTTTTATTTCAATTCAAGTTGTCAGGTTCAAATTACACGGTATTGTTAATTATAAAAATTTTACATGAAAATCGGTGTTATCTCGAAAGGTAAATTTACATGACATAATGAAAAAAAAATCTGTCATTTAAAGCATTCAATATATGCAGCTGTTTTTTCTTTTTTGTTTTGTACCTAACCCTTCTGTCATGTTTGCAGTGATATGTTTTTAATCTAACCTATCAAGGTTACTTTATCAGATAAACATTAAACTTATATTTACACTGATTCTACATATTTTTATGTAAAACAAGGTAAAATAGAGCATAAGTTTATTATTATGTCGTTATTATTTGACACAGTTATTTAAATTATAATAATTTATATGTTATAATTTCAGAAATTTGAAACTAAACCTTGGAAAATATAATACAGGCAAGGTAATTTGAAAATATGATGTAAAAATCATTGTTATTTTTATTATTTCTTAATACATTGAAAGCAATAATTTGATTTACTGTTATAATTGACTCGAATAATTAAAGAAAAAGATTTTGAAAGTTTCTATACGTTAATTACATTGATATGAGCATATTTTAAATTAAATACAAATTGTTTTTTCTTTATAAAAAATATCAGTTTCAGTTTTCACTGATAAATACTTCCTTTTTAAATAATGTTATTAACACTTGACAGATGTCTGGGAGTAAATGTAGGAATTGTGGATCTACGGATATTGAAACAGATCCAGCCAGAGGAGATGCTGTCTGTACAGAATGTGGTTTTGTACTCGAAGATCAACTTATTGTCAGTGAAACATCTTTTAAAGAGACACCATCTGGGAATATGATGGTACTTGGTCAATTTGTTGCTAACGATAGCACTGGTGGAGCTACAGGGTTTGGAGCAAGTATGTATATTTATAAAAAATACAAAAAGAAATATTAATTATACGTCTATTGCTTCCTACTTCTAATTTCCAACTAATATGTATATTTATAGTTTTTATATAATCAATTTTTACAGAAATTAAATCTAATGTTTGTTGTATTCATAGCTTATCACGTTAATGGAAAAGAATCAAGAGCAATAACATTGCAAAATGCAAGAAAGGGAATTACTCATTTATGTATGCAATTACAGTATGTAATTTTTTTCTGTAACATATTTGATAACTTTTTAATTTTTTTATATTACGTTTCATAAAGTATTTAATGTATATTTTATTTTTATACTAGATTAAACCAACACTGCATTGATACATCTATGAACTTTTATAAAATGGCACTGAATCGGCAGTTAACTCGCGGACGAAAGCAAGCGCATAATCATGCAGCTTGTGTTTATATTACTTGTCGTACAGAAGGCACTGCACGTATCCTTTACATTTTTCACAAAATAAACAAAAATATCTTTCTTAAAATTATCTTTTTAGAATTTATTTTTTTCAATTGATATCTGCTTTATAAATACAAAATATTTGATTCAGCATTAAATTTTATCCAGATATAAGTTTTATTTGTAATGTGTAATATTTCTCTCAAAGTGAAGCGTATACACTTAACTAAATAATTAGATATGCTTATTGATATTAGCGATGTTCTTCAAATTTGCGTACACGAATTGGGACGCACGTATCTGAGGTTTACACAAGCTCTTTGCATCAATATTCCTTCGCTAGGTAAGCACTTTGCATGTTTTAAATTTGCATGACATAAATTGTTTTATTTTCATTTTGTGCTTTTACTTATTTATCTTTAGTCAAGACTAAACTAACCAGCTAATACATTAATTTTTAGATACTATTAAATATTACATTATAAATCTATAATCGCATAAAAAATATAAAAATAAAAAAATTGTTTACAATTATTTCTAACTGCAACTTTTTAATTCTATGCGAATAGGAATTAAAGAGTTTGATTTAAGGATAATCATACTGACCTGTTTTATTCTTTACATATAAATTTTTTTTGTTTCACAAATTATTTTTATCACAAACAATAATTATTGCTACATTTATTAGTTTTCAGTAAATGTAAATAAACAATGATTTGTTAATAATATTATCGTTGTATTACATGTTAAAGTTGAAAACATACAAAATGAAAAAGTTCATTGACAGTAGTAGAATTTGTCTATATTCAAAATATTTTTAAGTATTAAACATATCATTTGTGCCTTCGGTTTTTTTTTTTTTTTAGTGATAGTACAAAATACTGTTTTAAAACTTTGCTGTATTATATTACTAATAATTAAGAAATTGCAACTACTTTAGTTTAATACATTAAAATATAATGTAAGAGCATTATTCCTATGTGAAATTTTTACATTAATTTCAATTTATTGCTTATTTGGAAATTTCCAATTACACTTTTCATATTTTTAACAATAATTTGTATGATTTTCAATAATTTTATATTTTTCAATAGTATTAAAAATTAAAAATGCAAAACATGAAACTCCATCTCTTATTTATTAGTAATAAAGTAATGTAACTTAAAGTTATAATCGTTCACTGAATACTTTAATGTTAATTTTTTTTTTTTTTATGCCAATCTTAAACCAGTTACAAAGATGTTCTCAAAATTTGTTTATTTTATTGGCACCACCCCGATATACTAGTAGTAGGAAGGCATTTTTTTGTACATTTTATTATTATTGGTATTATAATCCATTGTACTTGTTTAAATGGTAGTGACTATTCTGCAATGTAAACTTTGGCGCCAGATTCTATGGCATTACTGGATACAATATAATGTTTATTATCAAAGAAAAAAATATAATAGCTACACTTAATTACTATATGTTTACTTCTTCTTTAAACTATGCTAGAATGTTTTCTCTACTTTTTACATAGATTATAATAAACTATAAAATTATATAAACATGATTGAAGTATCATAGAATGTTTATATGAAGTATTATTATGATTTTTATACTGTATACAAAAATGCTGTTTTGTCTTATGAATTTATATTTAAATGTTTCTTTCAATAATTTAGTTGTCATATTTCCCGATACATAGTTGCATATATTAAGGAACTGACAAATCTAAAAGAGAAAGTAAAATGTATCTTCTTTCATATTGATACAATACAAAAAATAAACTAATTATATTGAAAAACGAATATCGTTTTACATAGGCAGTTTCAATCATAATACCATTCTAATATTACTTGATGCTTTCTAATAATTGTGGTACGTTCTAAAATGTACGACATACGAATACAACATAAAATCAGTATTACTTTGTATTAGTAAAAACAGAATATTCTCCTTCATAAAATGATCATGTATATTGTTTGTTTGAGATATTTTTACAAACATAAACTGAAAAAGCGTTAGCTTAAGTACAAATTATTTTAATTTAAAAAAAAAATTATAATTTATTAGTATTTTAAACTGTGAATTAACTAGCCATAATAACAATAATTTCCAAAATTAATTGATCTTTGTTTATTCTTTTATATTATATTATTCAACAATAATTTTAAAGACAGTAAATCTTTTTAAATAGCACTTATTAACTTTCTCAATTGTTTTCTATTAATTTAAAAATCATTTTTACATTTCTGTCTTTTTCGCGTTATCTAACAAGCACTTTATATAATTCACTTGACGTGTATTTACAAATAATGTTTCCAATATTCAAGTTATGTAAGAACCGTAATTTTTTTCTTGTTTTTTTTTTTTCAAAAGAAACAAAACAATAACATTTGAAGGTATTAAAAATTGTAATAGACACACTCTTTTACAAAAGTATTAATTGTTGTTGTAATTAAAGTGTAATTTTAGTTGATATATAACAAAATTTATTTTCTTATGTGCTAAACAGTGTTTTATTGCGAGTGTCGAAAAAAGTCTTTAGGAAATCATTTGTATTCGTATTCAGTACAAAACTGAAAATTTGGTATAAGTCTTTGGAACAAAGTAAAAAAAAAAATTTTGGCTACGAATTATTCATTATCATTCTATACAAAATTTAAGATATAAGTATTCGATACTTAAGAGTGTATCTATTACGCAACATTTGTCAATGATTTAAAAATAGTATCTAAAATAATAATTATATAAAACCTTGAACAATTTCAAGGTACATATTTTTAGAGACCATCAATTAAACCATTATCTCTGTAATAAATTTCCGTCAGTCATCTACTGGCGGTCCATAGAAAATAAGTTCAGGTATTTGACCTCCTTGTACACCGGTACCATTCGTACTTTCTGAACTACATTGAAATTGAAAGTTTACATTACCAACTGTTATCTCTGACATGCCTTCTTGACCAAAGTAACTTAACTCGCCCCCATCTAATATTACACTAGCTGTATAAAAGCATTCTGGTTCGATTTGAATTGGGTTTTCGAAATATACATGAAATGTAGTACTCGAACCATCGGAGAAAAATTTCGTACTATTTTCAGATAAAACGCACCCCAATCTCTTAAGTTCGATTCTAACATTATAATCTGCAGCACCAGATGAGCTTCCATAAAGTCCAAAACCGACAACAAAAATTCTTTTGTCAACGCTAAATTGAATGGAGTCACATCTGCCTCTGTAACGCCACTGATTTGATCTATATGCACACGACTGAAACCTATGACACACCTGCAAATAAAATATTAGAAACATTAGTTCTGCGATTCTATACATGATTTTTTTTTTTTTTTTTTTAATTTATACAAACTGTTACGAATAGTTACTTAATATTAAAACTAATTGAATGTTTTTACTTCATAGCATTTACCTGAGTTTTTAAACCTTGTCGAGGTTTAATAGGAAAACAAAGTTGTGGCTTATTGCTAGCAGTGAAATGCAAAAAAACATCGATTGTTTCTTGCTGTGTTAAGATTCCAGTCTGAGCAGCACTATTGGCGAATTCTTCCAAATTCATAGCAGGAAGTCTAATTAAATATAAAGCAGACCCTAGAATGAAAAAAGCACTAGTGATACTAGCCTTACATTAGAAATTTTTATAGCACCACTTACCCAATAATCGTCTTTGATTTGCTGCTGAAGGTTCAAGCTCTTGTCGAATACATTCTGCAGTAGCCCATCTTAATGCAGCATCCCATATATGTATTTCTTTACAATTTAATGTTTCTCGAGAAAGCACGGATTCGAGAGTGTGAATATCAATATCCACAAAACCATCTGATCTTAGCGCCATTTCTGCCTGTGTTACATTAAATTTATGTAAAGAAATGATTAGCAAATTTAATAAGAATATTTTAACTAAAATTTAATTATTTAAAAAAAATATATTATATAAATAATTTAATTATTTAAAAAATTATATTATACATCAAGTAGGGTCAAGTTTTTTTTGGTTAAAAAAAAAAAATAATAAAAAATTTCGTTTCATGCACATAATTAGTATATGTTAAGTGCAAAAAAAAAAAAAAAAAAATTGGTTTCAACAATTCAATTAAAATCTCATTAAACCTATTAATATTAACATGTATTATATTTTTTATAAAAATGTTTTTATTAACTAATACAGTATATAGTTCGAAAGTAAAAATAAATTTAAAAAGATGCGTTTTAAGTATTTATATTAAAAATACTATTCTTATGGAAAAAACTAATTTTATAACTTTTTAAAAGGTATTTAATTTGTTTATAATATAATTTATTACAATTAATCCTTTTATGAATATTAAGGTGTAATAGTTATATATGTATGTAAAAAATTAATTAAATAAGTATAATACAGTATATAATTTTACAAGAAGATTCACGTTAGACTATTTTATTTTTGTTTTATAAAATTGCTTATTAGTCTTTCTTAATCTTATCCTCGATAATTAATCAATGAAATATTTAGTAAAGTACAAATAAAGTTTCAATATTAAAAACGTATTTTCAAAATTAAAAAATATATCTTTTTTTATTAATCAGTCTTTCAAATATTTAGTTAATTTAATTAAAAAACGGATAAGCAATTCTATCTTCAATTCTTTAATGTACAGAAGAAATATTATAAATTCTTTAAGTAATTATTGGACTAACATTACATGTTATTCTAGAAAAATCATTATAATCGTTTCTGCTGTGTTCATATTCCTCGATAAAATTATCTTCATAAGTTACATTTTGTGTTACTTCAATTTCTAACTTACTATCTGCAAAATAAGGTTCGCTTCGAGTTCGAAATAGAGAAAACGATAATCTTTTGTTATTAAATTTTGAACAACAATTGTTTTCAGACAAACTGAAACAATGTGACACTACCGACAATCTATTTCTTATATTTCCATAGTTGTTAGTTTTTGTAGTTTTCTGAATAAACTGATGATCACAGTCCTTTAGTTTGTTATTCAAACAGTTCGAAGAACTTGATTTATTCCTTAGCGTTACATTTAAATTATCATTTAAAGTAAGAGACTTCAACATTCTTGTGTTTAAACTTACTTGAGCATCTATAACTTCCCAGCAACGTTGCATAAGATCTGGTTCTTCAAATAAACGAGACTGGCTTAAAAGTAAACACGCATTCTTTGCTGTTAAACTTGTTTCTAAATAATTAACACATGCCCTTGCTAGATGAGGGACTATATATTTCTTAGCAACATAAAGTGTTGCTAACACAGTATCAGCTTCTAATTGTACTTCATCACAATACATATACCTGAGGGAAAAAAGTAATGCAATGAATAAAAAATAATTTATGCTAATAATTTTACATAACTTGCAATATTTACCTTAATAGAGCAAGAAAAGCAGCAGGCTCTACATCTGGTACTTCTATATCTCTTTTATTCTCTGCTAATCCACCGTAAAACATAGCATAAAATACAGAACTACCAGTAGCTAAAACGTACTTGTGTGCTGGTATAGTTTGTGTGTGACCTATATTAAATAATCATATACAGAAATATTTAATACATTTTACATATTCAATTATTCTCACTATTTATTAAAATACTAATATACGTGTTTTAACAACTTCACGATTATTTACCTGGACTGCCAACAATAAATATAATATCAGCCATTAAATGATTGTTAAACATGGCAGCATTTCGTTCACGAACTGTAGGTTTTGTTGCTTGCCAATTAGGATCTTGTGTACAGTCTTCGGGTGATGACAAATTCAATTGTGCTAAGGGGGATGACAAGGAAGACAGTGGTGACGCGGGTGCACTAAGCGGCTGATTTATTGTTCCTTCCCGTTGTAGTACAGTAGAAGAAGATAATGGGCTTACAGTAGGTGGTGAATCTGATACAGGAATTGGTGATTCCGCTGAAACATATATAATATGCAAATTTCAGACTTACAATTTTCTTCCGTATTTATTATTCGCATTTTCATAATTGAAACATATGATAAACCATCTCTGCATAAAGTAAATTATTATCATACCATGTGAAAACAATCCAACATATAAAACATTATATAAGAATTCAATGAGAATAAGAATATTAATAATTATAAAATGTATATAGCGTTTAATATCTATATTTAAAGATGAAATTTAAAAATAGAGGAGTATCGTTTAAAAATTAAACAACTATAACAAACGTTAAGCATATGTCTAAACAACAATAATAAAGTTAAAAGAATAACATTATTTTATACTAAATAATTTGAATTAACTCGTTAGTGATACACTTAAAACATGATTCGTCAATTGTACAATTTCATCGAAAAAATATATATATATTTCTTTTCAATATTAGTAAAGGTTATGTAAAACAACAATATATAATAAGGCATAGAATTTCTAAATTAGATCGTGTTCCTTGCAATTAATCAAACTTTGCTTTCGCACATCCTTCATTTTTATTTATCATCGCTTTATGGTGTTGTATAATTTATCATCTTTCAGCGACGATCTTATCAAAACGAGCGCATACCAAAATCATCAAAGCTTTACCGTTAGTATACATTATTCCACAGTTTTGAGAATAGTTTTCAATAGAATCTTTTGCTTCTATTATGACATAGTAAATAGTTGCTAGTTGCTATCACTGTAGCATCAAAGACCCCCTCTCATTTTCAACTATTACGAACACAAATATACGCTTATATATGTATAGATCTGTATCATATGTATAATATATGTAACATCTTAACCAAAATCATTTATGGTAAGACTTCGAATAATACTAAGTTCGGTTTATTCCGCTTTCACTCGTGCAGCTTCGTGGGAGTTTCGTATACACGTGATACGTATGTCAAACACATATAAACGTATTTGTACATGTTTTGTTCGTTAATTTATGCTTACTATTTTTTGCACACATTTATATTTGTAAAATTAAACATGTTCGTGATTATCGCAGAAAATTTTGTTCGTTCATAATGGAATGTAAAATTATTCTGTGATAATATGGTAAGAGACTTAAATTATTTAAAACACAGACGAGCTGGAATTGATTAAAAAATTTTCAAATACGCACAATTGTACATTTACTTTAAATGAAATACAAGTTAAGAAATATCGGATAACGCATTTATTAATTTATTCGCGTTAATCCATAGATATTATTAATTTCAATTTTATAAATTGCAACACTATTTGAATAATCTGTAAAATGGTAAATCAAACATTTGAAACATACTTTTTTAAATTTAAAATATGTCTTTTTTAATTCGAAAATGTGCTAATTTTATTTTGGAGAAAAAGAATCGTAAGAAAATTTATATGAAAATCCTTGAAACAGTTCAACACTATGATATTTTATATTTAAAATTTATACAACTATATTTCATTATTTCACGTTCTGTGTTACTTTATAAAATATCATATTTGTAATTTTAGGTATCGTTTACAATTACCATATTAATCGAAATTATTCGTAACGAGTAGATTTTCAAATCAAATATTTCAAAGCATAAAATAAATTGTCAAACGGTAACACGTCGTTGCATGCGTTGAAGTGGAAATAAACATCATGGGATGAAGTAACATGGCTCGAATATTGTTAAACAAAATGAAAGCTAGCAACATTTCTCATATATTCTTCTTTCTACAATTCAAACTGATAAATTCATGAACAGTATTTAAGATGCATATTATGTTTATTTATATCTGTAATAATCCCTCACCGTTTAACCATGGATTAGTCTGCTTGACTGTGACGTTGTCCTGGAACCGTTTCATCGGCTTCGTCGATATTTTCGAGTAAAGATTTGACATCGCCATTGTCACTTTTTGAACCTGATCACCGTTCTTTCGTAAATTGAAACACAGAACGATTTTGGATTTCAGTTACATGGGCGCCATGTCAGACGGGCGCTGGTTAGATGTTCCGCACGTCGGTCGATAGACAACTTAGGGCACGCGCGTCCATGTATCGGGTGTTTCTTAAAAACATAGGCTCCGATCTGCGCAGTGTATACATTTCGGACAGTATTTATATACGAATAATAGTATACGGTATGAATTTAATATACCAACTTCTGATCGAACTAATTTTGAACGACAAAATTTAAAAACTGATTAAAAAAAAATTTAATACTATCTCTAGGTATTATAATATTCACAGTATTTAATACTTTTTTTTTTTTATGGTAATTGTAAACCATACCTAAAATTACAAATATGATATTTTATAAAGTAGCACAGAACGTGAAATAATGAAACATAGTTGTATAAATTTTAAATATAAAATATCGTAATGTCGAACTGTTTTAAGGATTTTCGTATAAATTTTCTTACGATTCTTTTTCTCCAAAATAAAATTAGCACATTTTCGTCTCACTATTCTTTGCATTTGAATAAAAATAATAGACAGGAAAATTATCTTCGTATCTGTTATAGAAAGTACAGAAGAAAGTATTGTACGTTGGAAGAAAGATTTTTGAATTCGAATACAGTCTCGAAAGAAAATTTTTACCAGTGCTGTATAACTATAAGTGATCGAAAGTAACTCGTTATATCAAATACGCGACAAATTTTTAAACTTTGCATATTGTTAATTTTTTTTTTTTTTTTTTTTTTGTTTTCACAGATCCATGTTTGTATATTATGAGGTTTGCAAATAAACTTGAGTTTGGCGAAAAAACTCACGAGGTGTCGATGACGGCCCTACGGGTAGTTCAAAGGATGAAGAGAGATAGTATTCATAGTGGACGTAGACCGTCGGGATTATGTGGCGCTGGTATAGAAAATTTTTATTCTTTTTTGTAATTTAAATTTAGTCTTAATAGAAATACTTGCACTTAATTGATACATCTTTTATATTTTGTAGATCGTGATCCGTACATCAATGTCTGTTGTAAACTTTTGTTTGATATTTTGAAAAATAGTATTACATTGTTAAATACAGTGCATATAAAGAACTGATTAAATTAAATCGATATTAAATTAAATATGTTTTTTTTTCTCTTTTAAATTAGCGCTGCTAATGGCTGCTCGATTGCACGAGTTCAACAGGTCACCCGCGGACATTATCAAAATCGTAAAGGTGCATGAATCTACATTACGCAAGAGGTAAAAAATATTCAGACGACTTTACTTTTGAATAAACTTAAAATTTTTAATCATTTTTATGCATCGATATTTATAGGCTTATAGAATTCGGCGATACACCTTCAAGCGCGTTGACTCTTGAGGAATTTATGACGGTCGATCTGGAGGAGGAACAAGATCCTCCAGCTTTTAAAGCTGCGCGGAAAAAGGATAGGGAACGATTACAAAGAGTATAGAATTTTTCATTTGACAACAATGTTTACCACGAACTCGTCATTATGAATATTTATTTTTTTTTTTTTTTAATTTTTCTAGTTAGAAAATATAGATACAGAAATAAATGAATTGCAAGCTGAGATTGATAAACAACTGGAAGAGCATAAATTAGGAAAAACAAGAAAACGAAAAGATGGTAATTGTAATGCTGATTAAATAGTCGAGAACTTGTTAGAGATTCTTTGAAATAGAAAAATATTATAAAGCATTCATTTTCAGCTGCTTTTATAGAAAAAGAGGATACCGAGAAATTCGTGAGGGAAAGCAATCTAGATGTAATAAAAAATTATTTTGAAAACGATGTAGATGACCCTGATAGTGGAATTCAAGATTCCGAGTCTGATAGCGCGAGCAATCGTTTAATTACTGGGTTAGGTAGGAATTAAAATAATTTATTAACAGATTCTAATTATGCTAAATGTTGCGTAATATAAAATTCACGACACGCATAATTGTTCGAAGGTCCAAACATTGCTTCTATGGGATTGATATCTGTGAATGATCGGGAACACGAAGCAAAAGAACAGATAAATACAAACTTTGAAAATGTAAGTAAAAATAAATTGAATAAACTAATTTTGCTTATCGTTTACCAACATTTTCTGTTTTAGAGTTCTGGAGAGATCGACATTGCTGATTTAGACGACGAAGAATTAGATGGTTATATTATGTCAGAAAAAGAAGCTACGTTTAAAACAAATTTATGGAATAAAATAAATGCTGACTATTTAATTCAGCAAAAAGAAAAGGAGGAAAGGCGGCAGAAAGAAAAAGAAGAGGGTAAACCTGAGAAAAAACGTCGTCGGACTACGAAACGTAATAAAAGTCAAGCACCGGCAAATACAGCGGGTAATAATACTGTTTAAAAATTGCGTCGATGTTTTAATTTTTTATCAATTGTCAGAATATTGATCTAATTTTTTTTATTTTGACAATTTAAATAGGAGAAGCTATTGAAAAAATGTTACAAGAAAAAAAGATTTCGTCAAAAATTAATTACGAAGTGTTAAAGAGTTTAAACGTCAGTTTAAATACTTCGAGCAAAGAACAAAAAGTTGAGGAATCGGTTCAATCGACAAAAATAAAAACAGATAATACAGCAAGTTCCAGTAAAATGTCGGTATAGCATTTTTAAATGTTACTATTATTCTTTTTAAAAGAATATAGCAATATATAATTAATTGATTGTTTTTGCAGATCTAATCTTCCTAGTCCATCAAAAATTCAAGATAAGACAATCATACCAACAGCAAAAAAACCTCGTTTAGCTAAATCACAAACTTCACAAGTTAAAAAAGAGGAACCACAAAGTCCTATTAAAGTAGAAAGTAAAACGCCAGAGTCTACACTTCCAAGAGTGGATGCCTGTGATATGGGTATGTTTTTAGTTTCGATTTATTTAAAATTTGATTTTATTTGATTTAGCTATTTAAAAGTTTTATTTCCGAACAGATGAAACCGATGATTATATTGACGACGAGGTTGAAGCTGACCCTACAGAAATGACTGTTGGAGAAATGCTTGGACGTCATGAATCAGACGATGAGAATGATTTTGGATACGGATATGATGAGGAAGACTATTGATTATTTATAATTTTATATGCTATTATTTATTTTAATTATGATGCCTCTAGGATTTAGCAAAAAAGACTGCACTATACTATGTACAAATAAAGCATTTAGTATCATGATCTATAATCAAATTATGCATTTTTTATTTAATCTTAAAAATGTTATTGAAGGTTCTTACTGTAAATTTGTGCTTTCAACTATTTATTATACAGCCAATAATTTGTACATCTGTAATAGTAGTTGTAAACAATTTAAGACGTGTGTTTAGTTAAAATGTATAATATTCGTTTATAATAATACACATTTTCTATTTCAATTGATTTTATATGTACCGCCAAAAACTAATAATTAAGATTTGGTTGATAGATGGCGTTAATAACCTAATGCAACGAGAAATGTAATGGCAATCTAGCATTGTACAACATATGCTTTGCAATGGGAAACAAAACCATGAGTATTTAGTAGTAATTTAAAGTGTTATCCAAGTGTAATTTTGGAATATATTTAATCTTTGCATCGGACACTTTAATAAAAGCATATAACTGTAATTAGGACAATACATTTGTTTATGTGATATGTTCATAAAATAGGTTCTTAAGTTTAAATTATGCCAAAAACCAGTTTTATATAGTGATTTGACATTTCATTATTGTTTTCAACTTTTATTTATAAGATATTGGATTTAGATGATAATTTTTTTTTTTTATGTATTTCAGAACCTTTAAGTTTGGAGAGTAATTTGTCAACATGGCAGGTACTTCTTCTGATCAGAGTACTATTGCTAAAAAAACATGGGAAATGGCAAATAATATTGAAACAATTAGCACCGTTGATGAAATTTATAGATATGATCGTAAAGAACAACAGGATATATTAGCAGCAAAGCCATGGGAAAAGGAGTATGTCACGATTGTTTTCTGTCATCTTAAAAATAAAATATATTTTTATTCTTTTTTTTTTAACTGTATACCTTTAATTATGTTCCAGTAACCATTTTTTCAAAGATATAAAGATTTCAGCATTAGCATTATTAAAAATGGTTATGCATGCCCGTTCTGGAGGAACTTTAGAAGTAATGGGTCTTTTGCTTGGAAAAGTTGCAGCAAATACAATGATTGTTATGGATTCTTTTGCATTACCCGTAGAAGGCACAGAAACAAGAGTTAATGCACAAGCACAGGCATACGAATATATGACAGCATATATAGAAGCAGCTAAACAAGTATTTTTTAATTATACTTATTCAGCTATTACAGATGTAGTAATTTATAATTATTTGTAGTAAAATGCTTATTTATTTGCGAAGGTTGGAAGACAAGAAAATGCTATTGGATGGTATCATAGCCATCCTGGCTACGGATGTTGGTTATCAGGCATTGATGTATCTACTCAAATGCTGAATCAAAATTTTCAAGAACCGTTTGTTGCCATTGTAATTGATCCTGTGAGAACAATATCTGCTGGAAAAGTTTGTCTGGGCGCATTTAGAACTTACCCAAAGGTAATACACATTTGTTAAAATTTCTGATACATAAAGAAGTAAACAAAATTCTTTTATAACAAACAAAATTCTTTGATACAGGGATATAAACCAGCGAACGAAGAACCATCTGAATATCAAACAATACCATTGAATAAAATTGAAGATTTTGGCGTTCACTGTAAACAATATTATTCTTTAGAAGTTTCTTATTTCAAATCGTCGTTAGATAGAAGATTGTTAGATTCATTGTGGAATAAATATTGGGTGAATACTTTAAGCTCTTCTAGTCTTCTAACAAACGCTGATTACACTACTGGACAAATATTCGATTTATCGGACAAACTTGAACAGTCGGAGGTTGCACTTGGTAGAGGCTTTATTTTAGGTGGAACGGATCCCCATGATCGTAGTACTGTTGAAAAGTTAATGAAAGCAACAAGAGACAGTTGTAAAACTACCATTGAAATTATTCACGGATTAATGGCACAAATAATTAAAGATAGATTATTCAATCAAATTGGTTGTACTTCTAGTGAATCTCAGCAACAATAAACCGTAAAACTATGAAAAAAATAACTGTAATAATTTACATAATATGTAATTAATATAAGGAACAATTTTGATTAAAAAAAAAAAAAAAAAAAATTTGTCTTTACGTTTTTACTATAATCGTTATCTTCTATTAACATGCACCCTGAAGATTATTCTTGGATAAAATAATTAACAAGGATTGTGAGATTGTAAGACTCAGAATCTAAAAATTAACGAAATGACTGCATAAGTCGATATTCTGAAAATGAAGTGGAATAAAAATACATTTTATTTTCACACCTTGATTCTCTAGAAAGTATATATACAGCATCTTTATCATTATTCAATATCCTCACAGTTGATTTATATATATTTATATTTATAAAACTAATATAATATGAAGAACAAGTAGGCAGAGTACACCCCACTGAAGGGCTGACACTGTGTCACAGACTTTAGGACAAGGCCACTCAGAAACACACCCACCTGTTCTAGAATTATACACCGCATTCATATAGCGCACAACGTATAAGGGACGGAGCTAAAATGCATACAGTTATACTGATAATATACTTACTAGTATGTTATGATATTTATGCTTTAAAAGAAATTTAGGAAAAGAAAATAATAGTAAAAGAAAATTTGTTAACTTAAGCATTCAAAATACTAGACTTTTTATAATACTAGAATTAATCGCACTTAAAAAACTACGTGTTCGTACAATTCTATTACATTAAAGTAAATTAAATACAATTAAGTACAATTATACCGTAATTTCATTTACATAAATTCTTGAAAAAGGTGAATACTTGCAAGTAATGTCGCTATTGTTACCATTTACGCAATTTATTGCGCAATATTTCGCAGAATTTAGACGCAAATTCTTCGTCGAATACTTGCGTCGTATAAGAAATAACATGTGTAAAAAGATATGAATTCTTTTCATAGGATTCAATTCATTCATACAATTTTTTAATTCATGAAATAAATAAGAGTTGAAGTTTTTTTTAGATTTTTCTTTTAAATATTTAAATAAATCCTACAGTAAAAAGGAATGTAAAAATATTTTTTATATCGAAATTTTTACGTAATTTTTTTTTAATTTCATTAAAAACATTTAAATACCTTTTTTTTTTTTTTTTAATCATACGTTACTAAGCAAAACATTTTATCAATAAATTTTTACTTTGCTTTAAATTTTTGTGCTCGACGTTTAATATTTAAATAAAAATGTTTTTTTTAATAATAGAAAGATATGTTACAATATAAAATTGTTTCAATGGTTTTATATATCTTCAAAAAATATAATTCTAATATCTTTAATACTCAAGTTTGAAATAAACTAATAAAAATATTATATACTTTGAGAACAATATTTTTTTTTTCGTATTAGACTTATACGAATTTAATTTTTTTTATGAATGGGAAAAAATTTGTTAATAATTTTTAATGATTTAGTAAACAAACATTCGTGTAAAAAATAATTTGACAATCAGAATTCAGCCCTCCAATGATATCATATACTCCAAGTACATTCAAAACAGTATAAACACCACCCACAACAGACGTAAATATGGGGTATAGCAAACGTACACGCTACATATATATGTATTTATGTGTGACCCCCGTGTCTCGTCTAAAAAAAAAATTTTGTGAAAGAAGCAATGTTTCTCTATTAATTATTAACATGACCATTGTATCATAAACACATTAAAGAACCCCATTTTACATTCCTCATAATAAGAATTTAATCATTTCTATGTCACTGCAATTATTTAATTATTTACAAGGCAATCGCGTCCATTTATTACTTACAAATATAGTAGAAAAGATCAATTATTACAGCAAGACTTAAGTGCTTGTCGTTGATCATCGGGCAGCAACATTTTTAGTGACAAACACCTTTTATCAGCATTTTCGAGTGATCTTAATATTTTCTGTTACGTATTTTTTCCGTACACATTTTTGTTTTAATTATGCTATACGAGAAATTATACGCTAAATCAGAAGCTGTAAGATTACAAATTCAACAGATTAAATAACAGTGTTGCATGTAATATTATTGTTCTATCTGTCTATTATTCAATTAGAGAAAATATTTACACGTCTCACAATACATGCAGCATAGTACAAGAGAAATTTTACATTCCTTTCTTTCTTTCTTTTTTTCCGAAATTTGATAATTTCATTTTAATAATAAATTTTATTACTTCTGAAAGACTTCAAAATGTATATTATATCATCTGCTCAACAAGCACCAATTTAAACCAATCACAAATGTATCGTTTACTTTATAATGCAAATAATCAATTTATCAATAATAGTTGTATTAAAAGTATTACAATTTTTTAAGGTACTTTGTAATGCTGGTAT
>SMSQ01020693.1:0-27201 GCA_019453375.1 Ctenoplectra terminalis | reverse complement strand
AAATATAGATACATCAGTTTGTAACTTTAAAGGATTTTTAAAAGGATTTTTAAAAGAATTAATCGTTTAAAAACTTTTTACCCTACTTTAAGGACTGATATCACCATTTCAAAACGAAGGATGGCCGATATAAAAAAAATGCTTGTCTAATATTTTTTTCGAGATCCATATCATATAAAAATTTCATCAGACCCGGCGTGTGTCAACTCCGTAACATCGCTCGTGAGTATATCTAGTATAGCGGAATAAAAGAAAAAAGGGCTTAATAAATTTATATCAAGGCCAGTAGAAGCCAGGACCCTTTCCCTTCTATGATCGCGTCTGATCGCATGGTTCCAGGCATGCGAGCCAACTGTACCTTGCAACTGTTATCTAGGCAACGACCTTGCCTTCTCTTTTGCTCTTTCTCGCTCTCTCGGTTTCTCTCCGGCGATGGTACACCAAGGTGTATGTGTGTGGAAGGCAAGTTCATCGGTCCGCTCGGAAAATCATTGACCTTGCAGTTGATCTAAGCGTCGTTGCTGGATTCCTCCAGTTCCTATTACGTCGCTCGCTGCCCGTTACGGGGAAGTGGGAACCAGCTGGTTGGTCTAGGAAAAACGCGTTTTCCCTTGTTTCCTTGGGTGTTTTGATGGAGATTCTACCGAAGAGGTTTTGCTATGGTAGATTTTGTACGGAGAGATGCTCGGTGTTTGAATTATTGGTTTAACTGGTTAACCCTCTATGGGACCGTGCGACTTGAAAGTTACAAACTGATACATCTATATTTGAAAAAATTAATTTTCTTTAGTTATCGCTGCGCTATTAAATTTGATTACTGTATTACTGTAGCGACACCACCATCCATCTACGGTAATTATTAAAACATTTTCAAATCAAAGTGAAAAACTGTAATCAATCCTAATTTTTTCTCCGATAAGCAGACAAAATTCGGCCTATAGAGGGTTAATTGAGAAATATTTCATATTTTCTTCAGCAATGCACGGTGTATCATTTTGTTATTTAACCCTCTATGGGACCGTGCGACTTAAAAGTTACAAACTGATATATCTATATTTTAAAAAATTAATTTTCTTTAGTTATCACTGCGCTATTAAATTTGATTACTGTATTACTGTAGCGACACCACGATCCATCTACGGTAATTATTAAAACATTTTCAAATCAAAGTGAAAAACTGTAATCAATCCTAATTTTTTCTCCGATAAGCAGACAAAATTCGGGCTATAGAGGGTTAATTGAGAAATATTTCATATTTTCTTCAGCAATGCACGGTGTATCATTTTGTTATTTAACCCTCTATGGGACCGTGCGACTTAAAAGTTACAAACTGATATATCTATATTTGAAAAAATTAATTTTCTTTAGTTATCACTGTGCTATTAAATTTGATTACTGTATTACTCTAGCGACACCACGATCCATCTACGGTAATTATTAAAACATTTTCAAATCAAAGTGAAAAACTGTAATCAATCCTAATTTTTTCTCCGATAAGCAGACAAAATTCGGCCTATAGAGGGTTAATTGAGAAATATTTCATATTTTCTTCAGCAATGCACGGTGTATCATTTTGTTATTTAACCCTCTATGGGACCGTGCGACTTAAAAGTTACAAACTGATATATCTATATTTTAAAAAATTAATTTTCTTTAGTTATCACTGCGCTATTAAATTTGATTACTGTATTACTCTAGCGACACCACGATCCATCTACGGTAATTATTAAAACATTTTCAAATCAAAGTGAAAAACTGTAATCAATCCTAATTTTTTCTCCGATAAGCAGACAAAATTCGGCCTATAGAGGGTTAATTGAGAAATATTTCATATTTTCTTCAGCAATGCACGGTGTATCATTTTGTTATTTAACCCTCTATGGGACCGTGCGACTTAAAAGTTACAAACTGATATATCTATATTTTAAAAAATTAATTTTCTTTAGTTATCACTGCGCTATTAAATTTGATTACTGTATTACTGTAGCGACACCACGATCCATCTACGGTAATTATTAAAACATTTTCAAATCAAAGTGAAAAACTGTAATCAATCCTAATTTTTTCTCCGATAAGCAGACAAAATTCGGGCTATAGAGGGTTAATTGAGAAATATTTCATATTTTCTTCAGCAATGCACGGTGTATCATTTTGTTATTTAACCCTCTATGGGACCGTGCGACTTAAAAGTTACAAACTGATATATCTATATTTTAAAAAATTAATTTTCTTTAGTTATCACTGCGCTATTAAATTTGATTACTGTATTACTGTAGCGACACCACGATCCATCTACGGTAATTATTAAAACATTTTCAAATCAAAGTGAAAAACTGTAATCAATCCTAATTTTTTCTCCGATAAGCAGACAAAATTCGGGCTATAGAGGGTTAAAAATACTTTTAAAAATACTTTTAAAAATTCTTTCAAATACGAAAAATGAAAAATTAATTCTTTTAGAAACTTTTTGCACAGTTGGATTTGGCATTATTTTCATTCATAAGGATCGATCACCTTGCGAATAATGAAATCTAGTGGTTACATGGGAAAGCGTTGGATTTGTTCCACGCAAATTCAAACAATACACTGACTGACCACTATGTTGATCAGTAACTCGCAGTTCGGTATCTTACAAAGACCATCAGTTAAGTGTAATACACCAACTTTAATGAAATTTACATACGATACAGTGTTTAAAAAAACATTTAACAAGTATTTTTTCCTTTTCTGCAATCATCCATATTTAAAGGATGAAAACAGCCCTCAAAGTTTTTCAATATTTCGGAAACTATTTACACTATTGCGCAGTTAAATCTGGCAATGTCTGGCAAATTAGTCAAATAGATAAAAAATCGTAAAGATATATAATTCTTTTTTCTTAAAACTTCAAAAAAGTTTATCGATCCAAAGGGTTAATTTTTCAATTTAATCCAAGTTACTCGCACAAGAGCGGCGCAGAGACACTATCGCTGGCTGCCGCCCGCCTTTCTCGCTCCGTGATTGGTCAGTGTTTTTAGTTAATAACTCGTTAAGGAAGCCGAGTTTGACATTTTCGAAAAAGAAAAAGTTGCTCGAAATCTTCTCGTAAATCACTCTTTTAAGGATTCTTCGCTTCCTTTTGGGACACCCTTTATTAGTCTCTCCTATAGTCGCGCGCGACTGACGGTCGCACGACTACTAAATCCCTAGTTATGTGTAGCGCAATGTCCACATGTGCGCAGCGACTTCGGTTGTGCGCGCGGCTAAACGAAGAGCTACGACCTACCACGAACTGATTGGCTGCGCGCGACTACAAAGTGTGTATGAAATATACGCCCGATATCCACACGTGACTAGCTGTGCACCTCGAGTGCCACTTTGCTCCGCGTTCTCGCTGCAATTCCGTACGATGCGACGAAACAGGACACGTGGGACTTTCTTTAGTCGTAGAAAATTTTTTCTTCAGGGAAAATTCTCTTTTGTAGGTAATAGGGATAACAACGCTTCCCTGTTTTACCAGCAATAAAAATACGCGAATAAAAGACTCCAGACGCGCGCCTCTCCCGAATCTGGAGTACAGCGCCGAACGGGCACAGACGTGTTTACCACGTGTTTTCATACTGTTCAAGGTTATATCGATAAACTTAAAGGAAGGGGAATGATTCACCCTAGAAAACTTAATGTTGGGGAAAAAAAAATTGTTAACCCTCTATAGCCCGAATTTTGTCTGGTTATTGGAGAAAAAATTACGATTGATTACAGTTTTTCACTTTGATTTGAAAATGTTTTAATAATTATTGTAGATGGATCGTGGTGTAATTATAGTAATACAGTAATCAAATTTAATAGTGCAGTGATGACTAAAGAAAATTAATTTTTTACAGCTCATACGCCTCACACTTGACTTTCCGTTCGAGCCATTTGGAATCTTCATTGTAAAACGAAGAACTTTGTAAACTGTACACCATTTTCTTCATAATTACAGTCTTTGTATTTTTGTACAGATTGTAAAGCATACGTCAAACGCAAAATTATTTAACACGTTAAACGCCACGCCGATTTTGGTCGACTTTTCTTTACGCTGTGTGCTGTGATAATAATTGAGAAACATTTGGTCGCAAAAGAATTAGGAATTTAAAAAGAAAATTGTAAAGGCCTGCAAAGGAAGATAATAATTCAAAAGAATTAGGTCGCAAAATAATTAGGAATTTAAGAAGAAAATTGAAAGGCCTGCAAAGGAAGATAATAATTCAAAAGAATTAGGTCGCAAAATAATTAGGAATTTAAGAAGAAAATTGTAAAGGCCTGTAAAAGAAGATAATAATTCAAAACAATTAGGTCGCAAAATAATTAGGAATTTAAGAATAAAATTGTAAAGGCCTGCAAAGGAAGATAATAATTCAAAAGCATTTGGTCGCAAAATAATTAGGAATTTAAGAAGAAAATTGTAAAAGTCTGTAAAGGAAGATAATAATTCTAAAGCATTTGGTCGCAAAATAATTAGGAATTTAAAAAGAAAATTGTAAAAGCCTGCAAAGGAAGATAATAATTCAAAAGCATTTGGTCGCAAAATAATTAGGAATTTAAGAAGAAAATTGTAAAGGCCTGCAAAGGAAGATAATAATTCAAAAGCATTTGGTCGCAAAATAATTAGGAATTTAAAAAGAAAATTATAAAGGCCTGCAAAGGAAGATAATTGAAAAGCATTTTGTCGCAAAATAATTAGGAATTTAAGAAGAAAATTGTAAAGCCCTGCAAAGGAAAGTCGTATCTTTGTTTAATGTGATTTAATAGAACTCGTTAATGAATCATAAAGTATTATATTTTGGAATTGATACTGCCAGTTTTCAGAAATCAACGACGCCTAAACGAAAATTTCAGCGTCGGTCCTTAAGGACCGGCGTGGTGCTTAACGCGTTAATCAGCCTGAATGAAAAGTGTCTAAAAATCAGTCTGGCACGGAACGTGTTAAATACTTATACGGATGTCCTCTGTAAGTTAGCGAAGCTTCAAATTTTTTTATGTTCTCGGATTACCGAATATCCATTGTAAGTTACTTCGAATTGTAAATGGGAACAGGGACTTATATTTCACCCTTCGGTGAGGTAATTTTCAGGCTCACAGGCACATGTATACAAGTACGCTCGCTTTCGCGGAACGAGTTACGGGTTGGCTTAAAACCAGCTCGAGGAAACTCGCCTGGACGAAGAGGATCTCGACTGGGGAGGTCGAGGAAAAAATGGTGGATAGCGTGTCCAACGTTTTACCGTTGGGTGTAACAGGATGTTACATTTTAATCGAGCCACGCGACCGAATGTCTAACTAGTGGTTGCTGGTGTTGAAGATGATGTTAATACCTGCCATAACGCCACATGATTTTGAAGTTACGTACAGTACTGTGCAAAAGTCTTAGACCACCTGTGTTACCAGACTTGTAGAGGTTATTACACGTATGAAATATTTCTAAATATTATTACAATACATGGTAATGAATCTTTGGGTATTATCTTTATTATATTGGTCATGGTTTTGTTGAAAAATAATGGTTTTATTTACGAAGATCTGCGAAGCAGGATTTTCTTAAAATTCTGGAATAAAGAAGACTTTGATCTGAATATTAGGTCTGTCCGGGATAGTTGGACCACTTTTTGAAGAAGAGCCATTGGATTGTTGGTTTATTTTTGTTGCTTTGAGAAAGTTAAAGCAACGTATAAATTATTTAGAGTATGTATAGCGACGTATTAAAATATTTCTTTTTTTAATCGATTACAAATGGACAGTCTCACTCGCACGGTAGGGTTAGAGCGTGCAGCCATAACAAATATAAAAAAATGTAGTTTATACAAAATATAATACAAAAGAATCCAATCCTCGTTTGTGGACGTTTTGAAATATTTTTTTTTACTTTTCCTTTCTAGTATACACAGAACTTTAAATATAATTTATAATGTATTGTTTCGCAACAATTGTCAGTACGAGAATAATAATAAGTCATATTCATTTATTTTATTTTGAAATATCAGTACTGTTTAGTTTCTCCCAGTGGTCCAACTATTCGCTATACAACTCACCCTATAAAACATACATGAAATTACTCAGAACCAATCAAGAAGAAGAAAGAAGTCAAAACAGAAAATAAGGTGTTTGAAGCTAAAAACAAAATGACCAAAAATGCGAAACGAATTTAATAAAAAATTATTCAACAGCATCTTCAAAACAACTGTCGCTGCATTTCTAAACACAGTGATAACTAATTTCCTAATCAAATTTACACTATTTAAAATATTCAATTATTTAGTCAAATTGCACTGGACAGACTTATATTCTTATATTATTAACAGATTTATTTTTCTATATTATTTAGTCAAATTGCACTGAACAGACTTCTATTTTCATATTATTAACAGACTTATTTTTCTATATTATTTAGTCAAATTGCACCGAACAGACTTATATTTTCATATTAACAAACTTATTTTTCTATATTATTTAGTCAAATTGCACCGAACAGACTTATATTCTCATATTATTAACAGACTTATTTTCCTATATTATTTAGTCAAATTGCACTGAACAGACTTATATTTTCATATTATTAACAGACTTATTTTTCTATATTACTTAGTCAAATTGCACCGAACAGACTTATATTTTCATATTATTAACAGACTTATTTTTCTATATTACTTAGTCAAATTGCACTGAACAGACTTATATTTTCATGTTATTAACAAACTTATTTTTCTATATTATTTAGACAAATTGCACTGAACAGACTTATATTTTCATGTTATTAACAGACTTATTTTTCTATATTACTTAGTCAAATTGCACTGAACAGACTTATAATTTCAGAATTGGCGATAAAAGTAACATAAAAAAAAAAAAAAAAACTGTTTCTCAGTCGTTCCCTTAAAGCATCCAGTGATCAATGTCGCGTTATCGCGGCAAGGCATTCGTGGAAACAAACACGAGGAAGAGGAAGAACCGATGCCTGTGGGAGAGCCTGGGGACATTTGTTATGCGGCCGCGGGATAAGTGGCCCCGCGAACCAGTATAATGAGTGTAAACGTTGGCAAAAACATAGGAAGACGGGGTTATTGATGCAAGTAACCACATTGTTGGAATGACTGTGCGAAATCCAACGGAGAAATATGCTCGGAGGCGATTCCGACGCGCTTTGACGCCGATGTAAGAGCCAGCAGGTAGCGGCCAACGATCCTCCTCCCTTCTTCCGCCTTCTCATTCCTCCCCCTTCCGCCCTACAGCTCATGTTGCCGGTGTGCGAATGTAATTTTGCGACTACGCGCCATTGAAAGAAGCATTATGTATGACCGTGTGATTACTTCGTCCGTTATAACAGTATACCATCGCCAACCTCTTAAAGAGCCAGTTAATAGGAGAGCCGAGCCATCGAATATTTCATTCGAATCAGCGGTGAGCTTAGACGCACGTTTGACGCACGTTTGACACACGTTTGACGCAGGGTGACGCAGCGGAGAGTAAGCTCGCCGTTGGACGAAGCAGGACTTCTGCGGTGTAAGGTGCGATTGGACGCGGCACAGGGGATAAAGTTGGATCCGAGAGGCGCGTTTCGTCGCATTAACCCTTTGCGCTCCGTGCATTTCTTGCACCTGTCGGTAGTCTACTCGACGGACTTTCAGGCAATATTTTGTAATCACAATACATTGAAAAAAAATGCTGCAGTTTTTAGAAAAATGATTTTTTACTAACGAGAATTAACTGAAAAACTTAAATAACTTCAATGTATCTTAACACATCGAGGACGGGCGACGAGATTTCTCGTGTTCTGTATTTCAGATCTTGAAAAGGTGAGAATAGGAAACGACGATACACGAAAGGTTACTTTTAAAAAGTTATCCGTTCGGATCAAATTTTAAATTAAGAGCTACGTTTGAAATACAATTTATTCTCGAAAGTATATAACCAAGAATTTATTCGATCGTAACTTTATTCC
Organism: Ctenoplectra terminalis; assembly: GCA_019453375.1. NCBI lineage: Eukaryota > Metazoa > Arthropoda > Insecta > Hymenoptera > Apidae > Ctenoplectra > Ctenoplectra terminalis. The sequence goes on along the minus strand of SMSQ01020693.1, from coordinate 19,244 downwards.
CTGGTAAGTTTTACAGAAACAAGGTCCCGTCGTCGATGTGTTAACACTTTGCCGACCGATCGGAGAGATTTCCCCATTTCGAAGCAAGTCGGTGTCCGACCGATCGGGGAGATTTCCCATTTTGACCGTAGCAACGCGTTTCTCGTTTTCTGTCATTGTTAACTACCTCGACCTGGAGTTTTTCGTAATTGCTGACGGACTGCTACTGTGGACCACAACATATAATAAAATCAACTAATTTTGAAGGCTCCTTAGGCTTTCCCAAGAGCGGTGGACACCGAACAGTTCCCTGTGGCGCGTGCGATCGACAAAGTGTTGAAATAAATTCAGATTCAAAGTGTACAATTTGGTTGACATTTTTTTTATAACATAAACGGCAAAAAATCATTTTGATGAAATTTTTGTAGAAGCGTATCAAACATTGATTAACAATATAAAATTTATTCATATATTAGGTTAACCCCTTGCACTACTTTCACGAGTCTGACTCGTGATGAAAATTTTGTGCCGAACTTGAATATCACGAGTCAGATTCGTTGTTACACTTCCATGACAAACATGAATATCACGAATCAGACTCTAAAGTATTTTTTAAAAGTTTCTGATCCAAATTGATTTGAATTTCCAAAGAGATCCATCGCGTGAAGTAAATACGAGCCTTCCGCGACTATTCCGGCGGTGAAGTTTGGCACGGCTTTTTCAGAGTTTCGGCGTAGTGCAAGGGGTTAAGTTAATTTAGGAATATAATAATTTATTTCTTATAAACTTTTTTCGTATGATAATCCAAAAAAACAGTCGCCTACACGTAGACCGGGTTTTCTTGTACACGTACCACAACGGAAAGTAATAATAACGCTGAAACTTAAAAAAAGTTTACAAGTGCAAAGGGTTAAAAGTGCGTGTAGGTACTTTAGAAGCTAAGAACGAACTCTTTCCGAGGCGAAAGGCGAATAAAAAATGTACTTCGAGCCGAACCGATGGGGTCTGGTCTCTGTCACTGGACAAGAGGCACAGGCCAAGCCATAAACCGTACCAAAATGCCTACACATAACTTATGAAAAGCAAAAAGCTGCGCTGCGTCGGCCCGAGTCCGATATACGTCTTGTTTAAGAGGTTATTTGGTTTTAAGGCGGCCATGTTGGTGAACAGAGCGATAGGATGGAACAATAGTGGTTAGATGAGCTATCTAGGATACTCATTTGGAGGATGATCGTTGCGTCAAGTGTAATACGCCGGGTAATACGGTGACGGTGTTAATATGGTGGCTTTATGGTGGTGGGGAGTACTGGTTTGGGTGGAAGGTTAGGGGGTTAGGTTTAGAGTCGTGGGAAAAGGGTTGAAGGTAATTTATCGCGAGTTTAATCGTTCTGAATTGTTTGTTGAATTGGTACTTGTTTCAGTGCTTTAAATGGACAATAATAATTAATAGTAGTTAAATACAATTTCTCTTTATTCTCCTTTCCCAACCCTAATAGAAATACTACATCCTTTCACAGTTTAAAATTTTAGCAATCTGGTTTCGAACGAAAAACCTCCAAGCTTCCATCAAAATAAAGAAAAAGAGAAAACAAAACCCTATCCTAAATCTAGTGACCCTAAAAAAATATCACCTTGGGGCTACTATCACTAGGAACTATTTTTAAACAATTAAACCTTTGCACTGGCGAACCTTTTTAAGTTTCAAAGAACTACTGTGAATACTTAGCGTTCTTTTGGAAAGAGAAACAGAAAATTACAAATGTTTACGATTTTTTATTTACTTGGTTAAATTACTTTACTTTAAAACAAAACAAGCGTTTGAATTGACCAAGATACAGAATTTAATTCAATACTTAATCTCTGAAGAAAATTATGCATGTCTCCATAGCGGCGCCTCCATAGTTAAATTACTTTACTTTAAAACAAAACAAGCGTTTGAATTGACCAAGATACAGAATTTAATTCAAAACTTAATCTCTGAAGAAAATTATGCATTTCGCCATAGCGGCCCCAGTCGAGTGCAAAGGGTTAACACAGTAATGACACTAACCTTTCCGATCCAAAAATTTTCACTCCAAAAAATCTATCTCCACCTCACAAAAAAGAATCCGAAAATTCCTCAAATTAAGAAGAAAAAAAAGAAAGAGAAAGAAAAAAAAAGAAAGAAAAAAGCGTCCAAACTTACAACTATTCTCCACTACCAAGTCACCAAGAATGAGAGGAAGAATAAAAAGAAAAAGAAAAGGGAGGAAAAAAATTTCAATCGGTCAGCGCGAGAATCGGATAGAGAAAGATCAGACGAAGAGGAGGAGAAGGTTACATTATCGGCGTGATATCTCGGCTTATTTTCTTTGGTCCGGTCCACACACGGCCGGGAAGGACGAGCAGGGCAGCGAGTGATGTAAGAGAGATGTACCTACAGGGCGCCTCTTCTTCCTTCTTCTTCTTCCTCCTCCCTCTCCCATCCCTGTTACCGGCGTCTTCATCCTCATCTTCCTCCTCCTTCTCCTTCTCCACCTCTTTCACTCGACCCAACATCTTTTCCTTCAGCCCTGGCCCGGTTGAATTTAACGTGGCAGGTGCCTGCTGAATGGACATTGGGGCCCCGGTTCTCTTCGTTTCTTCTCCCTCTTGACCGGCTCTTCTGTCTCTCCCTCGACGATTTCTCTTCTCTTTATTCATCGTTCGCGATCTTGCTGCTTCTCTATCTGCCGGTCTATGCCAGCGTTTCCCAACCGCTGATCCCAACGGACTCGTTATGTCTCGTAGTATCGTTTCTCGAGTTTTCTTAAGGCGGTATTAGGTGTCTGGTATTTATCGAAGGAATATTTGGTTCTTTTAACGCGTTAAACGTCACGTCGATTTTGGTCGACTTTTCTTTGGGCTGTGTGCTGTGATAATTATTGAAAAACATTTGGTCGCAAAATAATTAGGAATTTAAGAAGAAAATTGTAAAGGCCTGCAAAGGAAGATAATAATTCTAAAGCATTTGGTCGCAAAATAATTAGGAATTTAAAAAGAAAATTGTAAAAGCCTGCAAAGGAAGATAATAATTCAAAAGCATTTGGTCGCAAAATAATTAGGAATTTAAGAAGAAAATTGTAAAGGCCTGCAAAGGAAGATAATAATTCAAAAGCATTTGGTCGCAAAATAATTAGGAATTTAAGAAGAAAATTGTAAAGGCCTGCAAAGGAAGATAATAATTCAAAAGCATTTGGTCGCAAAATAATTAGGAATTTAAGAAGAAAATTGTAAAGGCCTGCAAAGGAAGATAATAATTCTAAAGCATTTGGTCGCAAAATAATTAGGAATTTAAGAAGAAAATTGTAAAGGCCTGCAAAGGAAGATAATAATTCAAAAGCATTTGGTCGCAAAATAATTAGGAATTTAAGAAGAAAATTGTAAAGGCCTGCAAAGGAAGATAATAATTCAAAAGCATTTGGTCGCAAAATAATTAGGAATTTAAGAAGAAAATTGTAAAGGCCTGCAAAGGAAGATAATAATTCAAAAGCATTTGGTCGCAAAATAATTAGGAATTTAAGAAGAAAATTGTAAAGGCCTGCAAAGGAAGATAATAATTCAAAAGCATTTGGTCGCAAAATAATTAGGAATTTAAGAAGAAAATTGTAAAGGCCTGCAAAGGAAGATAATAATTCAAAAGCATTTGGTCGCAAAATAATTAGGAATTTAAGAAGAAAATTGTAAAGGCCTGCAAAGGAAGATAATAATTCAAAAGCATTTGGTCGCAAAATAATTAGGAATTTAAGAAGAAAATTGTAAAGGCCTGCAAAGGAAGATAATAATTCAAAAGCATTTGGTCGCAAAATAATTAGGAATTTAAGAAGAAAATTGTAAAGGCCTGCAAAGGAAGATAATAATTCTAAAGCATTTGGTCGCAAAATAATTAGGAATTTAAGAAGAAAATTGTAAAGGTCTGTAAAGGAAGATAATAATTCTAAAGCATTTGGTCGCAAAATAATTAGGAATTTAAAAAGAAAATTGTAAAAGCCTGCAAAGGAAGATAATAATTCAAAAACATTTGGTCGCAAAATAATTAGGAATTTAAGAAGAAAATTGTAAAGGCCTGCAAAGGAAGATAATAATTCTAAAGCATTTGGTCGCAAAATAATTAGGAATTTAAGAAGAAAATTGTAAAAGCCTGCAAAGGAAGATAATAATTCAAAAGCATTTGGTCGCAAAATAATTAGGAATTTAAGAAGAAAATTGTAAAGGCCTGCAAAGGAAGATAATAATTCTAAAGCATTTGGTCGCAAAATAATTAGGAATTTAAGAAGAAAATTGTAAAGGCCTGCAAAGGAAGATAATAATTCAAAAGCATTTGGTCGCAAAATAATTAGGAATTTAAGAAGAAAATTGTAAAGGCCTGCAAAGGAAGATAATAATTCAAAAGCATTTGGTCGCAAAATAATTAGGAATTTAAGAAGAAAATTGTAAAGGCCTGCAAAGGAAGATAATAATTCAAAAGCATTTGGTCGCAAAATAATTAGGAATTTAAGAAGAAAATTGTAAAGGCCTGCAAAGGAAGATAATAATTCAAAAGCATTTGGTCGCAAAATAATTAGGAATTTAAGAAGAAAATTGTAAAGGCCTGCAAAGGAAGATAATAATTCAAAAGCATTTGGTCGCAAAATAATTAGGAATTTAAGAAGAAAATTGTAAAAGCCTGCAAAGGAAGATAATAATTCAAAAGCATTTGGTCGCAAAATAATTAGGAATTTAAGAAGAAAATTGTAAAGGCCTGCAAAGGAAGATAATAATTCTAAAGCATTTGGTCGCAAAATAATTAGGAATTTAAGAAGAAAATTGTAAAGGCCTGCAAAGGAAGATAATAATTCAAAAGCATTTGGTCGCAAAATAATTAGGAATTTAAGAAGAAAATTGTAAAGGCCTGCAAAGGAAGATAATAATTCAAAAGCATTTGGTCGCAAAATAATTAGGAATTTAAGAAGAAAATTGTAAAGGCCTGCAAAGGAAGATAATAATTCAAAAGCATTTGGTCGCAAAATAATTAGGAATTTAAGAAGAAAATTGTAAAGGCCTGCAAAGGAAGATAATAATTCAAAAGCATTTGGTCGCAAAATAATTAGGAATTTAAGAAGAAAATTGTAAAGGCCTGCAAAGGAAGATAATAATTCAAAAGCATTTGGTCGCAAAATAATTAGGAATTTAAGAAGAAAATTGTAAAGGCCTGCAAAGGAAGATAATAATTCAAAAGCATTTGGTCGCAAAATAATTAGGAATTTAAGAAGAAAATTGTAAAGGCCTGCAAAGGAAGATAATAATTCAAAAGCATTTGGTCGCAAAATAATTAGGAATTTAAGAAGAAAATTGTAAAAGCCTGCAAAGGAAGATAATAATTCAAAAGCATTTGGTCGCAAAATAATTAGGAATTTAAGAAGAAAATTGTAAAGGCCTGCAAAGGAAGATAATAATTCTAAAGCATTTGGTCGCAAAATAATTAGGAATTTAAGAAGAAAATTGTAAAGGCCTGCAAAGGAAGATAATAATTCAAAAGCATTTGGTCGCAAAATAATTAGGAATTTAAGAAGAAAATTGTAAAGGCCTGCAAAGGAAGATAATAATTCAAAAGCATTTGGTCGCAAAATAATTAGGAATTTAAGAAGAAAATTGTAAAGGCCTGCAAAGGAAGATAATAATTCAAAAGCATTTGGTCGCAAAATAATTAGGAATTTAAGAAGAAAATTGTAAAGGCCTGCAAAGGAAGATAATAATTCAAAAGCATTTGGTCGCAAAATAATTAGGAATTTAAGAAGAAAATTGTAAAGGCCTGCAAAGGAAGATAATAATTGAAAAGCATTTGGTCGCAAAATAATTAGGAATTTAAGAAGAAAATTGTAAAGGCCTGCAAAGGAAGATAATAATTCAAAAGCATTTGGTCGCAAAATAATTAGGAATTTAAGAAGAAAATTGTAAAAGTCTGTAAAGGAAGATAATAATTCAAAAGCATTTGGTCGCAAAATAATTAGGAATTTAAGAAGAAAATTGTAAAGGCCTGCAAAGGAAGATAATTGAAAAGCATTTGGTCGCAAAATAATTGGGAATTTAAAAAGCAAATTGTAAAGGCCTGCAAAGGAAAGTCGTATCTTTGTTTAATGCGATTTAATAGAACTCGTTGATGAATTATAAGGTATTATATTTTGGAATTGATACTGCCAGTTTTCGGAAATCAACGACCGGTGTGACGCTTAACGTGTTGAGGATCGGTATTAGATTAGATTATTAGTTTTTTGTTTATTCAGTCTTTGTATCCTGCGTTATGATATCGAGGAGTGTTTTAGGTTAACAATATTGTTTGTTAGGAAGTTTTTTAATACCGGTAGTTGTTCAAGGTCATTCAAGATCGATGGAAGTTGATCAGAGAGATGGGTAAAGAAAAAGCAGATGTATCTTTTGACCGGATTTTTTTTTTTTTTTTTGCTAGTATTATTTTCTATGGAGATATCGAATGGCGAGAAACCTAGAGTACGGTTAAGTTTACGCTGATATTTATTAGGAATATTTTTTAAAATGTGGGTACGTGTATTCCATATTCCATAAATATAGTTGCTCAAGGTTATTCAAGGTCGGTGAAGGCCGATGGAAGAGATTCTTTTCTATAATTTTTTCGGTTAAATTTGTGCTGAAATAACTTAAGAAATATTCAGTCCAATAATTTAAAATTTTTACCATCGGGTTGGAAAATGTTTACAAATTAGAGGAGGATATTTCAATACCCTTATTTATCAATATTAATTCAATTAACAAAATTATTATATCCTAATAATTTCTTAATTCCTGCATCTTTAAATCTACTCAATTAACAAATTAGTCGTTATTGACTAGGTTATTATCTATTACATTTCAATTATTTTCCATTGTATTGAATATTAACATCATTTTAATATTCAAAGAATTTTTATACGACTCTAATTTTTAATTTTAATATTATTTTAATTTAAAACACTGTAATAACTAACCCAATACATCTAATATTTTATTTCGTGTTTATATTCATGTACCGCTATAAGCTGAACACATTGTTCCATCTAAAATGTCCTCGTCCTTATTCTGACCTCCCCTAGTGCGTAATAAAAGAGGCTATGACTGTATAACAAAACAAGTTCTGACCGACCAGCTGTCGTCGAGTTGTGCCTTTTCGTACACCCTGTATGGCAAGAGCAATTCGAACCTATTGCTAAACACTATTTCAATTGGTGACTCGTGTCACCTTTCTTGAGAGGTATTTGGCAAGACATTGCCCTAAGGATGGTCACGTGGGTAAACGCGGTCGTTCGACTGAGTTCCATAAATTTCTAACGGTCGCCTTGATTGACAATCTGCAGAGAAAAGAGTTAGATTCGGTTAACCAGACTCCTTGTATAGAATATAATTCCACGTTACAGTGTTCTAAAGAAATGTAATCGAAAAACGCAACTGTTTCTATACAACGAACGCGGCGCACGCGTGTAGCCGCCTTTAGTCCATTCCCGCCTATTTTCACTACATTAACGTTGTTCTCAATTAAGTCTCAGAATTCAAGACTACTTTAAAATTTTTTTAAAAATTAATTTGAAGTACAGAAAATTCATATGTAAAATCTATAATTGATTTATCACGTAGTTATCGAGGCATTGTTAATAAAAATTTATACATTTTAACACGGTAGAGAGTTTCTATGGTATCATAGGATTTTTATATTTATCATTTATTAATGAATCGCAATTTGACTAATTAAAAGTAATTTAAGCGAATGTCTAAATGTCTGAAAAATTCCATTAACTTGGAATTTTATACAATTAATGTCACTGCACGTCTAAATATTTGAAAAATTTCATCAACTTAGAACCTTATACAATTAATTGTACGTCATTGTACTTCCGAATGTTTGAAAAATTCCATTAATTTGAAACCCTGTAGAATTTCTCATTTACACCTTACAGAATTAACACGTAAGCCTAAAAACAGTTTAATACAAGAATACTCTAGTAACCTAACACTGCTTTCGAACAGTTAATACTGAGAAATGACTGATTTGCAATTTCTCATATAAATTCTATAAATTTATAATAGCGCAGTTTTGATAATTTTTTGTGCTTTAACGAATACGAATAAAATTTATTTACCTTGCATCATATATTTTTTCCAAACACCTATAATTCTGAATTCTTTGCTAAAATTCTTTAACTATTCTTTACTAAATTCCTTACTAAATTCCTTACTAAATTCTTTACTAAAATCTTTACTAAAATTCTTTATTAATTCGTTACTAAATTCTTTGATAAAAATAGGTATACTCAAATCGTCGGTAATTCTAGGATTTATGCAATTATAACACACGGTTCTTTATTAAAAGAAAAAAACAAAAAAAAAAAAAAATTCTCCACTACAACAAAACGCCAAAAGTAAATATTCCAAACCATCCTCATCTCACAACGATCTTTCTTAACCCTGCGATCCACCGATAATTAAAATATATTTTCCACGATATACCGACGATTAAAATATATCTATTTCTACCAAAGCAATCGCAATAATGAATATTTTAAAAAATCCGTAACGCAAGAGAATCAAATCTGTTACCATATATTTTACAAAAAAACAAAACAAAAAATAACGAAAGAATACTAAAAAATACACCCTTAAAAATTTATACAATTCCCACAAAAAGTTACTAACCGATCATTAGATCGTTCCGGTAATTTTAGTGTTAATTCGAAATCAATTCCGAAGTCATTCGAACCAACTCGTTCAGTTGGAAAAATTAAGAAGAATAGCAGCGCGACCGGTGAAGCCGGCGGACACGCCGGTTTCGCAAGCGGCCGCTCGAAAAGGCAAGAAGAACTGTCCGGCGGCGTGCTCCTGATCATTTACAGAGAGAGTCACTCTCGTTGACGAGCCTTCGCGTTACTTCTTTTTCTGCCGTGCCGGCCTTCCATATCCTGTCGTCCCATCGAGAAGTCAACGCGCGCGCGCGCGTACTACAGCGAGCCATAAGCTGCGCGCGCCAACGAATTTGATGTTGCGCGACCTTTTATTCGCTCTGCCTTCTAATACGATGAATCGCGGACAGGTAAACAAGGTTAAAAATACGAGAGACTGTTTTTAACTCGTTATGCACGCTTCGATAGGGATGAAAAACGGGGTTCAAGTACGTTTTAACCCTTAGCGCTCATTTGGCTCCGCTACGGAGACATTCTGTTTTCAACGCGATCAGAAATCGGACCCGCATTCCTTCCACTCGTCATCTTTTCAGTTCGCAATGCATATTACTGTATCACTCGTCTGCAATGCGTAGATGCGATTGTTTCGGCGAATAACAAAAGTTCACCATCTTGCACAAAATAAAATAAATCTTTGCAGTTTTATTGTACGTCTGACACGATGACCGCCGATAATTAAAGTAGATCTATTTGTACCGCAAGAAATAAAAATAATAGGCGTTCTAAAATATACGTAACCTAAGAAAAACAAATATTTATATTTTGCAGAAAAAATATTTTCGGAAAATCGTGAAAAATCCTCCAAATTGCATCGCTGTAAATTTATAGAATTTCAACGAGAAATTACAAGCCGGTCATTTTTACCGCTTTGGTGGTTTTAGCGGTAAGGTAGATTTATATTATCCGCAGAGACACGTATCCGTTCAGTGCCGATCAGACAAATATTCTTTAACACTAGAACTACCGGCAATTAAAGCATACTTGTTTCTACCAAAAAAATGATAATGAAAGGTATATAAAAAAATACACAATGCAAGAGAAACAAAGCTTTGTCTACATTTTTAACAGAAAATCGCGGAAAATTGCCTGCGAGATGCCATAGTCAATTTATAAAATTTCTATAAAAAATTACGAATGGGTCATTTTGACCACTTTGGTAGTTCTAGTGTTAATGCATTTGAACGTACTATGGGTTGCTGGAAAGATGACGAGCGGGACGGCAGAGGTGCAAGAGAGGTCTCCGCTCGCTTCGCCTGTTCGCGTTTGTTTCTCCTCTGTGATGCGTAGATGCGATTGTTTCCGAGAATAACAAAAATTCGCGTGCCCCGTCCTTATCATCGTGTTACGAGGCGGATCTATTACGTTTTAACAAATCAGACCCGCATTCCTCCCGCTCGTCATCTCTTCAGCATCGCACAGTGGGTGTTTGTACAAACCGTATCGTATCGGTTGAAACACGTATCGACATCGGGGTCCGACCATCCGACATTCTCGCGAGGAATGTTTCGTTGGATACGGAAGGTGTCGGAAGAATATTGAAGCTAATTGGGAGACTACAATATTAACCCTTTCAGCGCTATGAACGACCCATATATGCGTTCTCACACAACCATTCGATTTTGGCTACGAACCCGTATGTGCGTCCTCGCACAACCATTCGATTTTGGCTATGAACCCATATATGCGTTCTCACACAACCATTCGGTTTAGGTTCGGGTTAGATGTATAAAGATATATAAAAGAGATAATATATAATTTAATACTGTTATATTGGTCGTGTTACTGTTGCTTGATGAAATAAATGGTTATTAACACTAGAACTACCGGCGATTAAAGTAGAGTTATTTGTACCAAAGCAATCAAAATGATAGGTATTTCGAAAAATATCTATAATAAGGGTAACGATTCTTTATGCATATTTTTTACAAAATATTGCGAAAAATCTTCAAAAATTCATAATTGTAAATTTTTTAAATTTCTGTAAGAAATTATGAACAAGTCATTTTGACTTGTTCGGTAGTTCTAGTGTTAAGGCTTTTGAAGTCACCACATAATTTACTTCAGTTACAATCAATATACCTTGCAATGAAAATTCAGTCTCTTTCGTACGGCGCACGCTTAATGTCGGACAACTCAGCGCTGAAAGGGTTAACCCTAAATATTATAGATAAAAAGTCTATCACTATAGACTCTATATATTATTCAAATATTAACAGGTTGAGTGCCATGGGGGTGACCGGTGACCGGCACTCGACTCGGCTACAGCGCCATGGGGGCCATCGGTGACCGGCGATGCGACCAATAGTAAAATACATAATTAGAGTAAATATCGATACTGATCAATTTTCAAATAATACCACTTTACTATAATGGTTCGAAGAAATTAATGCCGTACAGAACATGGAAAAATAATTTTATTGGTACAAGGAAAATGTAGATATTATTTTGTTCGACATAATGTACATCGCGTAATAAGAAATTCATGTTGGCGCCATCGGCAAACTACCTAAAATGCGCGTGGCAGTCAACCTGTTAATATTCGCTCTGGCATTGTTTCATCAATTTTCGAGACTGGTTATTATATTATATATCAGTTTATTAAAAACGTAATATGTCATAAATATCATAAATATCTATGAATACGCTCAATTTTATGCTATTGGAATAGGGATATTTTTAAGCAAATATTCTAATTAACTAAATAGTTAATGTTATTCGACAACTTTTCTTTGTGAATTATTGTTTAAACTATTCGAATGAATATATATTGCGGTACTGCGCTAAGGTATGGATGTTTTCGTTCATTTTCCCATCGATTTTCATAACCGTCGTAAGTGTACGCTCGATTTTGTAAGCGACTGTACTTCCATCGACACTTTTTCTTCCCTTGACAGCAGAATATGTTACAACAAAAAGAAAGTTCACCTTCGATTCCCTGATTCTATGGTTTCAAAGTCAATTTAGCGGTACATTTACTTAATTCTGGAATGCTACCCTGTGTGGATTCTCACCTAGGCTCGAAGTTTTTGAATCAACAATATGTTTCGTACATTCAAATTTTTCTAACCTTGAAATAAATACGAAATGTAATTGTCCAACATTAAGTTTCATACTTTTAAATTAATTATCATATTGGTATAATTACATTATTATTATAAAACATAATTATTATAATATTAATACTAATGTACCATTATTATAATATCTACACTAATATAAATACAATAATATACTACACAACATACTAATAATTATTATTATAACATTAATACAATTAGCACCTCACAAACCATAATAAAGAAGAAAACAAAAAAAATTGAATACTTAAAAATATAATTATTATAATATTAATACAATTAGCACCTCACAAACCATAATAAAGAAGAAAACAAAAAGAATTGAGTACTTAAAAGTATAATTATTATAATACTAATATAATTAGCACCTCACAAACCATAATAAAGAAGAAAACGAAAAGAATTGAGTACTTAAAAGTATAATTATTATAATACTAATACAATTAGCACCTCACAAACCATAATAAAGAAGAAAACGAAAAGAATTGAGTACTTAAAAGTATAATTATTATAATACTAATACAATTAGCACCTCACAAACCATAATAAAGAAGAAAACGAAAAGAATTGAGTACTTAAAAGTATAATTATTATAATACTAATACAATTAGCACCTCACAAACCATAATAAAGAAGAAAACAAAAAAAATTGAATACTTAAAAATATAATTATTATAATATTAATACTAATATACCATTATTATAATATCTACGCCAATACAAATACAATAATATACCACACAACATACCAATAATAATTATTATAATATTAATACAATTAGCACCTCACAAACCGTAATAAATAAGAAAACAATAAAAAATTGAATACTTCTGTGTGAATACGAGTAGTATTTCAAGGTTAACGCACCTCTGCCCCCCTCAGAAGTATCGAATTACCCGTGAATAGCGCGGCACGAAATTGTTTTACAGTCTACATACTTGTAAACGTCGACCGAATCGGCAACCGATACGTCGAAAATCCGCTTCGTGCGTTTCTAACCTAAAACACGAGCTAGCAAGCCATCCGCGGGATACAAGTCACGGCAATAGTAATGTTTGAACGTTACATAGGTGTGCGAAGGTGTAGCGGAAGAATGGCGGGAAAAAGGAAAATTACAAAATTGCCGCGAAGCGACCGCACAAGTCGTCGACGAGGCAAGTATCGCGCTGGTCTGTAACCCGACGTTTTGCTGGCATTTGCGCCTCTTAATGCGATCACTTTTCATTCTGCTTCCGTTCCTCTTTCACTCGTTCCCTTGTTCTCTTGTTCCCTTGCCTCGTTCCCGTGTCTTCCGTTTTTTGCGTTCCTATTTGGTGCCTTTGGAATTGTGCACGGGCGAAGAGGAATGTGGATTAGGCGAGTAAAGATGAAACGGTGAATTGTGTTTTTATCAGGGACGGGTCTTGATTTATGGCTCTTTGATGGTGCTGATTTTCGTGTATTACGATTAACTTTGCGCAATCTTGGAAGACAGGCTGAACGTAAAGAAAAGATACGGATTGGTTGAAAGAAGAGTGAGCATGGGGTATCTAGGGATATTTTTGTGGACTTCATGGTTGAATGTTTAGAAAAAAAAATCTTTTACTTGGGATATGAAAATTTTCTAAATTCCAATGCACGTGTAGTTGCTTAGATTTATTATATACCGTTTCTATTTATATTTATTTATATAGTATTAGTTTTGTGGATTTCATAGTTGAATGTTTAGAAAAAAAAAGGCTTTTATTTGGGATATGAAAATTTTCTAAATTTCAATGCACATGAAGTTGTTTAGATTTATTATATACCGTTTTTATTTATATTTATTGATATACCATTAATTTTGTGGACTTCATAGTTGAATATTTAGAAAAAAAAATGCTTTTACTTGGGATATGAAAATTTGCTAAATTCCAATGCACATGTAGTTATTTAGATTTATTATATACCGTTTCTATTTATATTTATTTATATAGTATTAGTTTTGTGGATTTCATAGTTGAATGTTTAGAAAAAAAAAGGCTTTTATTTGGGATATGAAAATTTGCTAAATTTCAATGCACATGTAGTTGTTTAAATTTATTATATACCGTTTTTATTTATATTTATTGATATACCGTTAATTTTGTGGACTTCATGGTTGAATATTTAGAAAAAAAAATGCTTTTACTTGGGATATGAAAATTTTCTAAATTCCAATGCACATGTAGTTATTTAGATTTATTATATACCGTTTCTATTTATATTTATTTATATAGTATTAGTTTTGTGGATTTCATAGCTGAATGTTTAGAAAAAAAAAGGCTTTTATTTGGGATATGAAAATTTGCTAAATTCCAATGCACATGTAGTTGTTTAGATTTATTATTTACCGTTTTCATTTATATTTATATTTATTTATATAACATTAGTTTTGTGGACTTCATAGTTGAATATTTAGAAAAAAAAATGCTTTTATTTGGGATATGAAAATTTTCTAAATTCCAATGCACGTGTAGTTATTTAGATTTATTATATATCGTTTCTATTTATATTTATTGATATACCATTAGTTTTGTGAACTTCATAGTTGAATATTTAGAAAATAAAATCTTTTATTTGGGACATAAAAATTTGCTAAATTCCAATGCACACGTAGTTGTTTAGATTTATTATAGACCATCTAAATATCTCCTTTGTTTTTAATTAAGATAAGAATGTTTACACTATAATTTAATTGGTATTAAAGGAGTAACATGGAAAACAATTTGGTGTTTTGGTTTTTTCCATTTTTTCAAAATCATTAGTATCTTTTACTAAGGAAGCATATACTTCTTGTATCGCAATATTTAGCTGGTCTTCATTAGCTGAGACTAATTAAGGTCTACTATCGTAGGATCAACCTTCAATATTCTTACACATCGACCGTACAATACCGGAGATAATAGATAAAGGTCAAGTAAATTAGTTGCTAATTTATAACCAGTCCTAGTATACTCGATCTCTAAACAATCAATTAAGTAATGTTTCATTAAAATATTTATTTCGTCGGTGCATTTATTTCACAATTATTTTCTTCTGATAGTATCGATTAAATCTAACTCGATCAGAAAAAAAAACTACTAAATTCCAAATAAAAAGAACTAGCAAAAAATTACAAAATAAAATTACAAAAAAATCACAAAAAAATTACAAAAATAATAATTATAACCAATATGAAAAAACTTCTAAAAAAAATCTCCAAAAAGATGCTATCATGAATATCAACTTCGTTCCACCATCATAAATTTAACTTCAAACAACTTCGACGTTCCACGACAAAAAAAAAAAACCACATTTCACCGACGAAGTACAAACTTAATTGATAAATTACAACGTCGTTGTATTAATTCATCATCGATCGCATGCCAGTTTAGTCAACACAGGCTCAAGGTCGAGGCGGTTGTTCGATCCAAGGCCAGATCCCAGTTTCCTCGATTTTTCAACGTTTTATTGGAAACAGGAGATGAGCTCGCGCGCAACCGTTGCGAACCTCGTAAATTCGAAACCATTACGCTAGTCCCACACTGTACTGTATCCTTTTTCCATTCTCGCCGAACTATTATTCCCAACACTTGCGCATCGGCGAGCATTCGAGCACAGGAAGTATCGAACGCTAATGCTCGCTATTCAGCCGCGAGCCGGGGCAGAGTCGAACGCAACCTCTGCTTGACGTTCAACTCTCGTTAACGTTTGTTTTTCACCACGACTAATTGCAAAATGTCGTGCGCCATCAACCGGCGCGGTAACGAGATACTTGGACGGAATTTAGCGTTCGTTCACGATCCACTAACGACTAATATTCAGTGACTCGATGTTAAAGAAAACAAGAAAATATATTACTTTGTGATAAAATATGGGATGTGTTTCCTTCCTTAATGCTTGTTTTATGTGGCGTTAGCTTTGAAGAAAAAGAAAAAAAAGAAAGAAAAAAGAAAAAAAAAGAAAAAAAAATGGTGGAATGGTTTGAGGAACTGAAACGAGGGAAAAAGTTGAAAGGTTAATGAGTGCAAAGAATTTGTAAACGTCTGGTTAGAAATAATGATGCGAAGTAATAATCGAGATATTGCAATTTTGTTAATTATAACGATTGTTGATATTTTTTCTATATCAACGAAATGTAATTCTTTGAATGTTTGTTTATAAAATATGATTAATTTTGAAGTTTAATTTTGAATTGCAAATATTGTTTCTAATATTAACACATTGCATGAGGGTATATTTGGGTATATTTTCCCGGTCATTCGGGAAAATCGCAATAAATCGATAACTACTTCGTTTTTCTCAACGAAACTTTTTTTACATTATACTTAAATATATGCTCTATGATCCTTAAAAAAAAAAAAAAAAAACACCATACATACTTACAATGCCTATTGTATTTATACGATACCCGTTCTCCAGCACAAATCTATTAAACACGTACTTTTGTGACAGATTGCAAAAAACGTAAAAGTACGTTTCCCGCATGCAATGCGTTAAGTAAAAATATTTTATAACTATCCCTGGATCACGAACCTAACCCAGAACTGATACTTTTAACATCTTCGAACACATATATTTTGCGGTAAAAAAAAATAATTTAATCTCTTTATTTAACTCTGTCTTATTCAACATAAATCCGTGGAATAATAAAAATTAATGTGGCAGTCAACAAACGTCGGTGTAAACAAACAATGACAAAGATAATTAAAAAAATAGTAGAAACATATGTATGTACCGAAAGAGGGTAAAGCGCGGTAAATTCAAAATGTGAAATCAAACGCGAGACACTTTATAATAATCGCTTATAGCAAAAGTATAAAACCTTACGCTGAATTTCTTTTTTCACGCAAGTTTCAGTAAAAATGATAAAGAAATTTTGCATCGAAACAATAAAATAAAAAAAAAAAACGCTGTACAGTTAAGGTAATCGCAACGAAGAGGCGGCCATGATTGGCGCAAGTAAGTTGGTTTGCTGGCTTTTCGCCGTTTTCACTATTTCCTAACTCAAAGTCCGTGTCGCGACAAGTCGTTCCTCGTAACGACGACGTAAACCCGTCGGTGTGCTTTAGCCTCTTAATAGTCCGACCTTGAGCCAGAACTAAGGAGTGCCTCTGCTACAGCATAACCTTCGTATACCTTCATCAGCAGGGCTCAACCTACGACTGACAGAACGTATTTTTGTTTCCTTCGTTCTACGCTAATTGAATCGAGGAATTCTCCTTGCCCTCGTTCGCCACTTTTTACCGTCGTCGATCGTGTCACGTTACGCGTGTGTCGTTTCACTCGCAATTAGGGTGCACGAAAATCGGTTAACTCTGTATTTTCAATACTTAACTTTGGAAACAATTTTTTCTTCTTATAAATATTAATACATGGAATTATTGATAGATATGTAATTACATAAATTTGCAAAAATTCGCAGATATTTCCTTCGTATTCTTCTGTTTTATAGGTACCCTAGTGACTTATCCAAATATTCCTAGATACTCTTGACTTACAAATTCCTAATCTATCTTTTTTTTTAATTCGGTATATAGCATTAATGACAATGTGTAAAGTTGGAATTACAAAATTTTTTTTTTGTGATACAATACTAACTCTTTGCCATATAACCACGAGTCACAATCGTGGCACCGATTCTGGATAAAATACAATAAATATTCCTAGTTACTCTTGACTTACAAATTCCTAGCCTATCTTTTTTCTTTAATTCGGTATATATTATTAATGACAATGTGTAAAGTTGGAATTACAAAATTTTTTTTTGTGATACAATATTAACCGTTTGCCCTATAACCACGAGTCACAATCGTGGCACCGATTCTGGATAAAATACAATAAATATTCCTAGTTACTCCTGACTTACAAATTCCTAGCCTATCTTTTTTTTTAATTCGGTATATAGCATTAATGACAATGTGTAAAGTTGGAATTACAAAATTTCTTTTTTTTTGTGATACAATACTAACTCTTTGCCATATAACCACGAGTCACACTCGTGGCACCGATTCTGGATAAAATACAATAAAAACACACAATATTTATGATAAATTTCAATTTTAGCTTTAACTGTAATTTAAATTTACAATGTTGAAAATTAGCGAATACAAAATACGTGTAATAATTCGATACTTTGCGTTTGACAGAGTATCAAAGACGTGAATAACTATTGCTAATATGTATGAAGACATATTATTATATATTATTATATATTATTATATACAAAGAGAGTCGATTTTAATTTTCGCGCAAAACTCAAGAACCACTGAATCGATCTTCCTGAAATTTTAAAACATTATTCCTGAATACTCCAGGACGGATACAGACTACATAGCGTGTCTCAAAAACGCGTTATTAACCTATAATTAATATACCTCGCGCATAGAAGTACCACGAATTCACCACTAGATGGCAAAGCTTCTCGCGCGCTTTCTCGCAAAAGAATTGGATTACCGCGGACATATGTTACCTTGAAAAATAATTCCAATAAACACGAATCAGTCGCGCTAATATTTTGAGGAAAATCAAAACAGAGGATGGTAATTAATAAACAATATCTAATATTTTATTCGAACTCTAGTTAAGTCGATTTAACACGTTAAACGGCACACCGATTTTGGTCGACTTTTCGTTAGGCTGTGTGGCGCGATACTGATTAAAAAATATTTAGTCATAAAATAGTTAAGAATTTAGAAGAAAATTGTAAATGCCTGCAAAGAAAAGGTCGTATCTTTGTTTAATGCAATTTGATAGAACACATTAATAAATTATCAGGTGTTATTTTTTGAAATTAATACCGTCAGTCCTGAGAAATCAATGATGCGTTAAAAGATGATGTGTTAAAGATAAAATTGTAAAAAATAAAAATCAAATGTTTGATCAAATTTTACATAAAATGTTTCTTAAAACCATTAGTTCAAGCGCTGCTTCGTACAACACGTATATGTTGAAACAGCTTGCGCGATACCGACGACAGCTATTCATAATTTCAATCAGGTGACAAGATAAAAGCACAAGGGTACACGCGAACGGATACCGCGTGTGTCGCGTGTGTGTCGTCTAACACAGAGTCGCGTAAGCACTTTTTCCTTCTCGACAACTTTACAGATCACATAACTAATCCTCTAAAGGAACGATAACATAATTGTAAGAAACTTCAATCCTTAAAATAGATTACCATAACTGCCGGACAAGGTCGACAACTGCGTAATACCCGCCAGATCCGCTGTGTTTGCACGCGACTAGGGTTGCCATTTACAGAATCACTAATCGTAGGATCGATAGCATTAAATCCCCAGATTTTCTCACCAAAAAGCTGGACACTTTTTTAACGTGTCTACTGTGGCAGTTTTTTTGGAAGATTTTTCTGTTTGTTGATATGAGGAAATTTGATGTACAGTTTTGAGAATTTAACTCTCCGTAACTCTAATTTTGTCTGTTTATCAGAGAAAAAATTACGATTGA
>SMSQ01020692.1:3908-15711 GCA_019453375.1 Ctenoplectra terminalis | reverse complement strand
GTAACAAAATTTAATAGTACAGTGATAACTAAATAAAATAAATTGTTTTAGATATAAATACACGAGTAATATAGTAATAAAAATTAATAGTACCGTGCTAACTAAATAAAATTAATTTTTTCGTTCTCTTCTACCGGGTTCAATTATAACCTACTTCGAGTAGAAACTATCGATAAGGTCGCGTATTTAAAAAAAAATATTTTTGTTTCTCGCCTTTTACGTTGCATCGGAATAAATAAGGGTGGTTCGAGGCATTTTCGTCTGTCCAATACTGTCCAACAAAGTGTGAACAGACGCTAAAAGAAAATGGTCCATCAGCGAGAGGCAGAAAGCTTCTTGCCAGCCGATTTTGTCGAAATACACACGAGCATCGTTTATTTCGTGACCCGATCCGCTTGCATCCGTTTCGAAAGCTCTCTTCCAGCCCTGTCGCCATCATCGCCACCTGCTCACTCGGGAATAACCGTTTTACGAGCGTATCCACGCGGAACTCGTGTATACGCGCCGGCGAAAAAAAGCGGTAAACCGCTTTCACTGCTTGCGGATTGAAATGTCGTGTCCGCCGCTGAGCTGACTACGCCCAGATGCTACCGGATTGGCGATAACACGAATTAGCGTACCGTTCGCCTTCCGTGAATTTTTTTTTTTTTTTTCACCCTGGAAACCAGTGCCTCATCGCCGGTATAGAAAAGGGGATTTGTCACGCGAGACAAATTGACAGTCCTGTCTGATAGAAGCGATGCCCTTGAAGCTTAGCATTCTGGTTTCGATATAGATAAAAATTATTTACGTTCTTTCGCTTATTTTAATTATATTAATGAACACACGCGGAGAAAAATGTATAAAAAATTGAGTCATTTAACACTTTAGGGCACGCTGGGTGTTTTCAGCGTACAAAGGGTTGTTGATGAACCTCCTGTACGTGTGCAACCGTAATCTCGCGAACTTACTGGCGCTGCACCTCCAATGTTAACTTAATCACAATGGAGTCTATTTTTGTTTAAGACGCGGAAGAATTCAATCAACTCACTAATCAAACTTAACAAATGATTTATTTGAGTTCAATACAATAAAGAGTTACGATACGGCAAGGTAAGAGTACACTAAATGTTGTTGGTCTAATGAAAAAATAGTAATAGTCTGCCCTTGGGCAATTTTGTTAGTTTCTTATATCTGACCCTGTGTGGGTGGAGTTCACTACATTTTCCGGGGTCTTCAGCTCCCATTGATGGAACATTACCACCTCTCTGAGTTGTGCCAATTGAGGCACACCCCCAACCCCAAGTCAGGAGTAGGAAGAATTTTCACTTGTGCCATAAATTAAAGGTCCCAAGGACTACGCAGGAAAGGCCACTCCAAGGTGTCAACCAGATGGCTGGTTGAGTGACTCTCTCGAGCATTGCCTATCCTTGGGACCCAACACTGGGATTGAAAGTGTCCCACCTTTTTGATGCACCGTAATGCATAGTGGGACATTTTTAGTCCCACCTCGACTTAGGGAAAAGGATGTGCTTTAATAAGTACCATTCATAAACCCATGTGAGTTCATGAGTCCCATCCTATAACAACAAATTCAATTAAATTATTGTTTTTTTATGTTTTCACATTATATGATTCCTTTGTCAGTAAAACTATATCAATTTTGTGTCATTTAAAACGCAATAAAATTTCTATGAAACATGGGTCTATTTTATTATCTGAAATCTTGTGTCGCAAAGAGTTAATCAGCAACAATCGTAGATGCTCCCTGGTACCGTTACAAACGATGCCATTGAAGCTCAGCATTTTGATTTCGATATAGATAAAAGTTATTTACGTTCTTTCGCTTATTTTAATTATATTAATGAACACACGTGGAGAAAAACGTATAGAAAATTGAGTCATTTAATCAGCAACAATCATAGGTGCTCCCTGGTACCATTATAAATAATGCCCTTGAAGCTTAGCATTCTGGTTTCGTTATAGATAAAAATTATTTACATTCTTTCGCTTATTTTAATTATATTAATGAACACACGTGAAGAAAAATGTATAAAAAATTGAGTCATTTAATCAGCAACAATCATAGGTGCTCTCTGGTACGTTATAAACGATGACATCCGGAAAGCGTTACGCGTTTCCTCGATACAGGAAGAGATGAAGCGATTTGTAGAAAAAGGTAAAAGAAGAATTGAATCATATACACGTTGTTCAAAAAACACCATTCAATATTTATATGACATATAGAACACACTGTGCTGAGTGAAAAAGGCTTAGTAAACATAGGTTGAAAGGTGAACCATTTCTAAGATATAAACATTTTTGTTTGCACGTTGATATAAGAAGTGTTTGAAAATAAAACAAGTTTTCTTATCGCAAAATAAAGAAATTTATGCAATTTAACTGTAACACAAAGTAATTCGATTGTCATGACGAATGGAACTCGTCATTATTCGTTTCGCTCTGAAATTACCATGACGAGTCGCACTCGTCGTTTCAGGTCAAGTGGTTAATATTCAAATTAAATTGGTATTAATTACGAATTTATAATAAAGGATTAACTTTCTCAATTTTAACTATTATTTTTCCTCTATCAAAAGAAAATTATCCGATTCGCCTCGGTCTATTCTACATATTTAATTGTTAATCTTCACGAATTACGAATTTTGTCTCTTTTTTCTTTTATTATTCCTTATAATTCAGGCTCGAAACATTCCGTAGCTTCCCCAAGCAGGAAAGGGTGGAGTTTGTTTCGCGCAAATGGGTTTCGCAAATAAAACCACCTGAATTTGGTGGGTGGTCATTCACTGAATATTTTCAACCTAATTAATTCATCCTCTCTGTTTGTGGCTCGACGTAAGAAGGGAGGAAGGAGATAAAGAACTGTTGAAGCACCAGAGAATAGATACATGGTGTTCCTTTGTGTGCAAATCCTCTTCGGAGCTAAGACTCGCAAACCTCGCCGCAAGTATTGCGAGTAACGCTCAGAATTCCATCGAGAAGTAACCCCTTGCGAATTAAACCTCATACGCTCCTCAGAAATAGTTCCACCAATAATATTAGTTTATTTTTTATTTATTGTTAGGATAACGGACTACCACAAGTTTATGATACGCATACGCCAGCTGCTATTTTTCAGGATTTGTTAATTTTACCGTTTTTTGCATCCTAGTGTAGGGATGTTAGGTTGGTTGCTGGCAGGTGTCTCAATGAAGACTCACCAATGGACACTGTCTGATTAATAAAGACTATTTATTAGCTAGTAAATGAACTCAGTATTACAATGTTCGCTCTCTAATTGACTCTCTGTATTCGACTGTCTACTATTGACTCACTATTCTTGACTCTCGACTCTCGGCTCTCCTTGACTCTCTTTGACTAACTCGCACACGCATTTTCTCCATCCATATATTCCCTGATTCTCTCTTCTTCTATTTCTCAATCTCTTTCACTCTGCTCAGGCATTCCCAGGAACTTCTCGGTCACACGATAATCCCTGTCACTCGGTCCAAATACTCTTTTCTCGCACTTCTATCGCTCGGCCCAAACACTCGTCTCTCGCACCTCTATCGCTCGGCCCAAACACTCGTCTCTCGCACCTCTATCGCTCGGCCCAAACACTCGTCTCTCGCACCTCGATCACACTGTCCCAAACACTCTTTATTCACACCTCTATCACTCCAGATTAAACATTCGCGCATCGGACTCACCATTCCCACACTAGTAATTTAATAACCAGGAGAACCGTCGAAACCTTAGTTACTACCTGAGCCTTCGGTCTCTCTGCTCAATACCAATTGACGTATCATAATCTTTACCCCTCGGACTACGGACTGGACGAACACATGGCCGCCAGCTTTGACTTTACTCGATTTACAGAAATATTTCCACAACCCAAGGACTACCTTTTAAGAAACGTCCCTCAAGGACATACGGCTGGACGGACAGAATTTAGATATAAGGACCCCACTTCCCATGCAAAACATTCGTTCATTAATCACAATAGTGTAGGGATGTTAGGTTGCTGGCGGGTGTCTCAATGAAGACTCACCAATGGACACTGTCTGATTAATAAAGACTATTTATTAACTAATAAATGAATTCGGTATTACAATGTTTGCTCTCTAATTCTCTATACTTGACTCTCTGTATTCGACTCTCTACTCTTGACTAACTATTCTTGACTCTGGACTCTGGACTCTTCTTGACTAACCCCACTTCCCACGCTCAACAGATTCATTCGTTAAGTTTTCATTTGTTCATTAATTATTGTTTCGTCTCAAATATCGCGTAACAAAAAAATCGCGACCTTGGATCGAAACGTAGTATACACGAGATCAAACGTGCTATAGCTAATTTACAGAGTTCTAGTGGTAAGTGGTGACTGAGATATAATTTTAAAGCTAGGTTGTTTTTTCGTTGATCGGAGAATTGTAAGTGTACTAAAATGTCTTGTGCCGGAACCCGCGATGCCTCGGAAGACGTGCAGCGGCGGGGATGAGACACACGGATTGGTTAAAGACATTTTTTCGAAGTAGACGAGGGAAGTGGATGACTCTATTTGATTGGTAATTTGAGAAAAGTGAAAATGGCACCCCCAAGTCTAACGGTCACTCTCAGGTATGGTTTGCACCCTTGAGTGACGCACGCGGAAAAAGCCGTGTGTCGCGGCACAATGGTGCGGTAGGTAATAACCTTGGGCAACGCTCCGATGCTAGTAGGCAATGTTAACAATGTAAATTGAAATGAACTGGAAAGCAAGAATTCCGGCACCCAGATGTGGGCACAGCCATTGTAAAACCTAAATATTAGAAAGTTAAGGTGCCCGACGGCTTCCCAAGTTTATTACCGCTGCGAAAATAAATTAAATTGTTTCTATACGATGCACGTATATACAGAGTGTTCAGTAAGACTGAACAATTATAATAGTATTTTCACTCTCATTCTTGGACATTGGACTGTGATATCTGCTAATTGTGTTGTACACCTAAATATATAGATATAAAGTATTGTTATTGTTTTGCAATTTGTTCACTGCTACATATACGGCTCCACGAATTTTATAGGAGCTAAACATTTATCCTTGTTGGAATTCATATTTTGTTAGAAGTATATAATCGAGACGTCTTTGGTTTGAAGACCACAATTATTTACAATTTTTGTTAACCGGTCTTAATTTAATAAAATTCTGTAAGAATTAAATAACCCTTTCGCTACGAAGAGCGTATATATATGCCTTTAAAAATGAAGTAATCATCCGATAAAAGCGTGCATAGACGTTTTCCGTACCATAGAATTATTTATATTTTCATTTACATATGATCTGCTGTCGTTCATTAAACAATATACTTAAATTTTGCTTTTTATATTTTTGTTATATCAAGGAAAACTGTATCCATTGGTATACCAAGAGCTCTTTCAATTCTGAGGGCACACGTGAATTCACACGTCAGCCGTCGCCAATGTATTATATTAGTGTATTACAGAAAATATCGACAGGTTGTTGTTTACTCGTAACTTCATATTTTAAATAAATACATCAAATTACGATACAATTGGAAAGAAATCAAACATTTTACTGTATCTAGAAACAAAAAATGGGTGAATTTTCAGCTAAGGAGCGTATAGTGTCAACACATTGAGGATCGATCGCGAGATATCTCGTATTTCGTTTCTTTCAATTCATAAAAGTGAAAAGCAATTGTAAATGGAAAGTCACGTTTGAAAATGTGGAAAAATAATCACCATTATATGGGGTGGTGCCCCTGATCTCACTAGAAATAGACGTACGTGCGTACGGTAATAGATTTGAACGTATTCGAGTTGATATTCGTTGTGCTTGCTTGGTAGAATAGTTTTTTGATGAAACATTGTTTCCACGTTGGTCAGTATATCGATAAAACGAATCTTTGATCTTGAAGAAAATGAATTTTAGAAACTCGGTGTAAACGATCATAGATCAATCATATAGCAATTGGTTCATTAATTTAAAATTGTATAAGTGTACAAGTATTCAACAGAAAATAACCGCTTTTTCTGAAAATTGAAATCAAGATCCTTATTTACTGTAGATATAAATATTTCGTAAAAGCATGCAAGTAAAAGTTTTATTCGAGTGTAACTTCGTCCCATGATAAGATTTTCAAAAAAGTTGCTGGTCTTCAATGTGTTAATTATTGAGCTCTATTTTAAAAATGTGTATCTATGTTGTGTGACAAGAATTAAGAGATGACGAGTATACTATATTTAACACTAGGTTTACCGGCATCGATTGGATCATTTTTATGGGTACGTCGAAATACAAATTTTTGTAATATTATTAGTTCAGTTTATTTGAAATTAATAGATTTCTATAATTAGAGATTTATTTAGTACATTTTCCTATACAAATTTTATTTTGAATTTACATTTTCCGCGCGCATCATTGTTAAACTTAAGTACAAAATCTGAACTGCGTCAAATTGACGGATTCCGTAAATCTAGTGTTAAAAAGAGATTTTTGAGACAGAAATGCACCATTCACGAACCGTCATTCATGTTTTGTACAACTACAGGAGGATCCGTGAGTTTTAAAAATACAAAAAGCATCGTACGAATCTATCAGCGCTTAAATGATTCTAGAGATCATGATCAATGATCTACGGATTTTTTTTTTTTTCAATGAACCTCAATCATTATTAATTTGAAAAGCTTCGTTATTAACGGCACTTGATTCTAGAATATATTTAAATGCTTGGCAGAATCTTTAATGCTGTGGAATTTATAAAGAGCTAAATTATTTCCCTGCTTTCGATGCATTTAAATGACGCGAAAGCGCAATCAACGGAAATGCTTCAAATGACGCATTCAATCAATGATTTCTTTTAATCCATTCAAACATTTGCATATCTCTGTGCATTATTCATTTTTGTAATATTTTCAAGAACAATACACCTGTTCGAGAAACTGGTTGCAGTCTTTTAAAAGTTCATGAATTATTGGTCGAACAAGACGATGAAGAGACACGTTCCTTGATTATTTTTTCAAACTTCCTACAATTGTTGCTGGCTTTTAAACAATCGTCACGAATAATTTTCATATTCTTCCTGAATTTTATTTAATGCTACATTCGCTAAAACTGATGTCTCCGTAACGCAACTGTAGTTGTTAATAACTTCTAAATGCGAGGATATAATAAATAAATAAATAAATAAATAATAATAATAAGAAACTTAAAAATTGACCGGTCCATTCAATAATATTTTACGACAGAGTAGTGTCTCCGTGACAAATATACAATTACATATTTTCTTTTCATCTCGCTAAAATGGAGTTTCGTTTTTTATATCAAAAATGATGGAGCGAAATTTTGTGCAAGAAAATTTGGAGAATAATTGCGTTCGTCCATGATATTAAACATCCTCGCCTGACGTTTCTGCTATAATTAATCTCCTAATTAAAGGGGAGTGCACGCGGAAATCGGCGAAAACGACGGAACACAGAGAGCTTCTGCTATCCCAGGGATTCGTCGACGCTTGATAACCTTTCGTTTCGTTAGGGGATTGCGCTTTATAAATTATTATTAGCGGAAATTACGAGCGTAGATTCATCCCGCCAACGTTCACGTTATACAAGCGTAATGTGCTATGTTATAATATTTTCATAAGTTTTCGAGGCTAAATGCTTATTCCAGCATGGATCTTTAATGAATGATAGTGTTTGGCGGAGTCTGTTTGTTAATTGGATACCGAAGGTATTAATGCATTTGTTGCTGGTAATTTAGTTGGCGATTACATAGTTACAACAATTATTACTATCCTTTTTTTTAAATTATTAGTTTCATCGTTGATAATTGGTACGGATAAAAATAAATATTTTTTATCGACAGTTTTGAAATGACTGATCGTTTGAAATATTTTTGCGCGTTTCTAAGTGGGAAATTAATATAAAGTAAAATTCGTTTCTCAAATTGTTTGTGTCTCTATAGTAATATTTATTATCAACAGAGATGTACACACATAAATCATTGGACGCTTGTAAGTTTTAAATAAAATGTTTGTTGACATAGATTTTTAGAAAGATTTTACAAACACGGCATAATTTAAGGTTCCTTGAAAAGTAAATAATTTGTGAGTGATACGTTCATTTTGCAAATATCATATAAACTTCTCATTATTTTTAATTTGCAAAGTGACTTCGATGGCTTACGAACGACAGTGTATATTCAATATTTGTTAATAATAATTAAAATTACACATGTTATATTCAATATTTGTTAATAATAATTAAAATTACACAAACATTTATATATGAAAGTACTGTAAGCAAAGTACGTTAATGTTTGCTAGGGTATTTATATATTTTGTTAGCATTAATGTTTTATAACAATGATTTAATGAATACACGAGCTGTTAGGTTGGTGCATATGAAATGTCGAATTGTGACTACATACTCTATAAATATGGGTAATAAAAATGACATTAAAGTCTATAAGTGTTATGGAACTGTTTTGTTATTGGAAAAATTTTTTATATTTGGGTCATTTAATTGCTAACCTATGGATTAAATAATGACGTTCTTCTACCATGATTAATTCAAGCAGTGTCCTTTTACGAATCGTGAATTTAATTTTAATACACTAGTGGTAAATTTTTATTAATAGACAATTTCAATTTACAACGTGTCGATTCCTTAAGAAGGTAGTAAATATTAGTTTCAGCCATTAAAATGTCACTAAGTTATATGTTTAAGTAACATTTATGTACTGAAATCAATAGAAATTGATCAAGTTGATAAATTTATCAATGTCCGGATTCTTTTGAGCGGTAGTGTACATGTAAATTTTTGTGTTCTTATTTTCGCTATATGATTGTTCATCAGATAACCTTTTACTCAGTTCGATTATCTATTGCCAGAGTCATATTATGTTCAAAGCGAAAAAATTTTTTGTTGCACTTGATCAAAAACTGCATCGAATAGTGAAACCAAGAGCTTGGTAATTAAAAAAATTATATAGCTGAATTTTATGAGTGTACAATATTCATGAATATATTAATATTCAATTAATATATAAATTGATATGATTGATATGAAAAATATACGACAGTCTATTTGACGAAGCTTCTCGCGAAAGAACTGAATTATCGTGGATATATTACCTTAAAAAATAATTCTAATAAACATGAATCAGTCACACGAGTATCTCGGGCGAAACCGAGACGGGGGATGCTAGTTTATTATAATTAAAAAAAATATTTTATATTAAAATTTATATTTATATTTTGTATTGAAATTATATATTTGTTTTATATTAAATTAGACGACAGTAAATATAGAATATTTTTTTTTTAAACCGTAATATTCATTATAATTGTGGATCACTGAAAATTGTTTAATTTCGTCGTTTGTAATAGTGTATTATTATTAATGCAAAACAATGTTGGTGGTTTCGTAAACAGAAGCGTTTTACTTACTTTAATTACTTCTCAATTTCTATTTAATTCATACATTTCCTAATAAATCCCATTTATATTCGGTAATAAAAAATTAATGAGGTACAATTTAGCGGCTCTGCTCCACATCTTCTGTCCCAAAAATAACCGAAATGGTTTTAAAAATAACGGAACTAGTTAGAAAATCTTGACAAAAATCATTTTGTTTATTCCAAATATTCTCCCTAAACAGAAACACAACGATTTGCACGTTCAAAAAGTGCATCAAATGACTTCTTTATGTTCCTGATTGGAACTGTGTTGAGATTGCTCGTCGTTGTTCGTTGAATATCTTCGATTGATGCAAAGCGGTTTCCTCTCATCGCCAAATGCAGCTTAGGGAACAGAAAATAGTCGCAGGGAGCCAAATAGGGTGAATATGGAGATATTGAAGTAAAAAAATTTGTTTCTTGACACAGAACTTAATGTTGGTTCTTTGCTCTTTATTCGTTTCTCGACAAACGTATATCAACTACTGTCGCTTAAACGCGTGTATCTTGGCTTCTAGCGAACGAAATGTCACGAAATTTTCAGAGATTAATAACAATGGTCGACAAATCATAAATCAATCTGCCATTAATAGATTACGTCGCCAGATTTGTTAAATTAAATCCATTCCAGTTATCCTTGCAACAGAGGGTGTATATTTTACGAAAGGAAAAAATAAACCTTCTCGACGAACCACAGTATCCTTTATAATTGATAGTTATCGCTATTTCCATTGCCCACTCTCAATCTCTCATAAGCTATCTCTCGCACGCTGTCCATTCGATTAATGACTTTCTCACTTGAAACTTCCATGCACTCCTCTCACTCGTATCAATCATATGAAACAAAACTCTCTACAGCTCCCCTAAAATTATATCTTTCCAACAAATAGAGATCATTTTCTACCCAAACAAACAAACAAACAAACCCAATCGTCTAATACAGACCTAGCCCAGTATCCTATCACAGTAGCCCGTTATTGTGACACAACAATTGACGTACCTAATTCCAATTAACCCTTTGACTACTGTGGCCGCCGAAAGGCGCTTAGAAATTTTGCGCTTGCGATACTGCGGGCGCCTAAAGGCGCTCGACACAGTTTGGTCGTCTGATGCGGAGGACGCCTATAGGCGCCCTGAAAATTTATGCTTAACGTTAATGTTAAATTTTTAATACGTATAGTAACAATTCGTTGCAGAATACAAAGAAATAAATAATATTGTTTCAATGTAGTGAAACTGAGTTTTTCCATTATTCAAATATATTTTCCAAAAAATGTACCCCTAACAAAAAATTTCGCCGTTCTCGGCGTACGTCGTAACTGAACTCCTGCCGTATGGTACGGCCGATGCGTCTCGAAATCTACCGTAGTCAAAGGGTTAAATATAAAAGCATGAAAGCCACAGCCATCAATCAAAGATGGAAGTGTCAGAAGAAAGACTACCGAGGATATAATACTCTTAAGGAAGTCGATTCGCTGGCTGTTCACGTGGGATCAGTCGATGAAGCGCAGTGTCATGGACATGCCCGGCATGACTGTATCTTTCCAGTGACTGCGTTGAAACGCGTTGCCCTCAGCTCTCTCGTGTTCCCGTGGCACATTGATCCTCGACGTGACGTCGACGCGGCTGATTCTCCTTTCCTCGCTCACACAGTCGCTTCTCTTCCCTCGGCCTTCTATGTACACTTTGTCCAGGTGATGGACTGAAATAGGTCTCATTCGAAACCTCGGCAGAAAGTTAAGAGTGTACATACACCGGCGACGTAGTAGTTGCTTTCCAACCGTTTCTTTCCTCTGTTCCGGCAGGGCTAGACTCCGAGATCTCTAGACCCATCCCAGTTCCAGTCTGTTGGTACTGGCAACTCCGACACGATCGTTACTACCACGATCCTTCGCAGCGCTATCAGGAACAACGGGACTCTAACTGTCTCTGCAATTGATGCCATCGCTAGCTCCAACGTTTAGCCAACTTTGTCGGGAGAAAGGTGTACGGGCGAGAAAAGACGAACGTAGGTGCGGGACAGGAAGAAAGAGTGGCTGGCGGGATCAAGAAGGAGGGAAATAGATAGAAGGGAGTAGATTGCCTATTCCCGATGTAGAGAGCGTACGCGTCCCAGCTGCCACGACTGCCGGCAAGCAATAGTGAAAAGTTAGCCGGCTCTTGCTATTTTTCCATGCCATTAACGACCGGCTCGAACGACCTCTATCAATGGCTTTATAGCGGTTGCCTTTTATTCCCTTTTCCAGCAGTACCTGCCCTTTCGCCTCGTCCACGCTCTTCTTCTTCTCCAATAGTGGACCTGACAACGATGTACCGCTGCGTCGATGATATTTTTACTTCGTAAATTTTCACTTTGTAAATTTT